>JAGFBR010000401.1:0-13180 GCA_019925795.1 Dendrobium chrysotoxum | reverse complement strand
TTTATCAAACACGACCTACATCCACTCCCTAGAGACTCCTTCTCTAGGTATTGCACTATACCAAAGTGACTCTCCTTTAGCCCCCATAGCAAGGCGGAGAAGCCGTTACAAAACTCTCTTCCACCAAACCCCGGTGTGGTAGAGAACCATTGTCCTTTTTCACCCTCCTGGTGAAGGCAGAGAACCCACTCATCTTTCACACCCTCCAGGTGTCGGCAGAGAACCAAGCATTTTTTCACACCATCTTGGTGTCGGCAGAGAACCGAGCATCCTTTTTCTCCCTCCTAGTGACGGCAGAGAATTGAGCATCCTTTTTCACCCTCCAGGTAACGGCAGAGAACCGGACCTCCTTCAAAAATCTTCTCTCAAGAGTTTTCAAAGAGATAGGGAAGAGATTTGAAGTACAAATAATGACATCCTCACACTTGGATAACCTTGTGAATCCCCTCACAATTTTCTCTCCAAGAATCTCAAAATACTCACTCTCAAACACTCTCCCTATACTCTCTTCCATCCACTCTCAAGAAGAAATTCCCAGAAGAATTCACTCTAAATCAATTTTTAGGACCCTTATATTCAAAGGACAAGAAAAACTGTCCAAAAACTAAAAATTTCAAGTTTGACGGAGTCTGATCGTCCTGTATAATCGACAATCATCCTGTACAAACAGTTCAAAAGATTGAACAGTTTGTCCCATATGATCCAGTATGAACCCAAATCAGAGTCGTTTGTACCAAAAAATCTTCTGTACGAAGTTAATTTCATCCTGTATGAATAGTTCAAGAAAATGAACGGTTCGTCCCGTACGATCCGGTATTAACCCAAATTAGAGCCGTTTGTACCTCATAACCTTCTGTATGAAGTCAATTTCATCCTGTATGAATAGTTCAAGAAAATGAATGTTTCATCCCGTACGATCCAGTACAAACCCAAATCAGAGTCATTCGTACCTCAAAACCTTTTGTACGAAGTTAATTTCATCCTGTATGAACAGTTTAAGAAAATGAATGGTTCGTCCCGTACGATCCAGTACATATCCAAATTAGAGCTGTTCGTACCTCATAACCTTTTGTACGAAGTTAATTTCATACTGTACAAACAGTACTTAAAAAATTTTTAACCATGCAGGTTCGTTTTGGAGGACAAATAACACAGATCATCCCGTACAAAAATATATCATACTGTACGATGCACTCAAAAAATTGCCTCTCTCCCCCAGTGTGTGTGTGCACAGTTATCCAACTTACATTCATTCTTTTTTAGACTCAAGAAAAATAAAGATTACAGACTTCACATACAATACAATCTAACAAACAAACTTGAATTCTTCAATAGTCTGAAGTGTAAATTTCCTGAAAGACATGTTAGTACTCACAAAACAAAAATTATAATATTTTTAGGAGAAATGATAGACAAACAATAAGCTTTTGTAATTATCAAAATAACTCATATTATAAACTCACTTCAAACATATTAGCACAATTCTCAATAATCTCCAAATTTTCACAATTCTCAACAATCTCTCCCTTTTTGATTATGGCAAAATAATTATTGTTGGAGTTAACAAGTAAACATAATTTTTCTTCTAAGCTCCCCCTAAACATAAGCTCCCCCTAAACATAAGCTCCCACTAAATAAATGATCTATTTTAAACAAGGGATACTAATCCATAGAAAAAAAAAATATCAACAAACACAGGAGATAAACATGCAACATGCAAACACAAGACAAACATGCAACATGAAACATACATCAAACAAAAACAAGAGCAATCCAAACTATAGAAATGAATACACTTGAAATACTATGCTAAACAAAATCAAATAATACAAATGAACTCCCCCTTTTGACAACAACAAAAAGGGATATCAACTAAAGCAGTTGGTGATTTAAAAAATGTTAAAAGAATATTAACTACAAAAGTAAAATCAGATGCAGAAAGTACGGACCCAAAATAGTTTAGATCACATACCAAAATAAGGAGAAGAGAAGTTGTTCTATGTCAATAATGTAAGAAACATATTAGGTAACCTCAACCATTACACAAATGATGAAATAAAATTACTAAGTTTATAATTCAATAGTGTAATTATTGATATGTGTAAATTGAGAAAAAGTGAAAGGAAAGAATTGATTGGCAACATTGTGCATCTCTTTTTTTTAATTGAATGGCACACTTTGTGCATCTTAGCAATTTTTGGGCTAATTTTGTGCCTCTTTATAATATGGCGACATTGCGCATCTTTTCATTTTCATTTTGAGACTCATTTTAGGTCTATTAAATAAAATTCTTTCCAATACAAATTCTTAAATACAAATACAATAATGAACACTTGAGCTAGATAACAAGAGTAAGATTATGACATTAAATATGCAATAATTTAGGCTAAGTAATATATGTCTATAAATAATATAAAGTAAGATCTTCCAATCTACACCAAATCATAATGTAATCTAAATATTTTGAAAAATAAAATTATGCACAGAAATTTCTATTGTAATTCAAATTTAGTCAACATTTATTAAATTTAATTAACTACTTTTGAGAGATAAACAATAAATAAAATTTTTAAGACATTACCACTAATAAATAACAATATGCATAGCAACATTCCTTTTTTTTTCATTTCATTAAACATATCATAAAACAAGCTTACATATCTCATGAATAGCAACTAAAATATCGAAGCTTGTCCACATCAACATAAACATATCATCCACTAATAATAACCATAACAACTAACAAATAATAATCACATCCAAGCCAGAAAAAAAATGACAGAAACAACCAAATACATCTCCAAGCCAATCAAAGAAAAATACCACTAGTAGTCTGAAGGACCCTGATCTGGAGGAGGTGGAGGAGTAGCGAACATAACAAAATAGCTATTGATAGTCGTAATGTTAGTGTTCACAGACTCAAAATGGTCTCGTATCCATCCCTTGTCCTCTACATATCGTGCATCATGCTGATTTATTCTTTTCTCAATTTAATCAAAATATTGATCAAAATGAGTTTCTAGTCGATCAAATCGTTGGACGATTTCTTAATAGAAATTATGATCAGGTCCAGGTGCAGGTGCTAGGTGTAGGTTCTTCTTTAGAGCTACACCCATATCCCTGTCTCCCAAATAGTGCTCGAAAAGAAGCATCAGTAAAATAGATTGGCAGTTCAAAAGGTCTGTCATGGTGGGCTAAATAGTACTTCTTTTCTAAAATATAGGAAATCACATGACCCAGAGCAATACTTTTCTTTCTTTTGACACTAGGCTGGCCAATATCAATAAGAGTATAAAGATAATCCAAGAGCAATTGCGCTTCATCTATTGGTTGACCAGACATTATCAAATAGGTAACAGTTGAGAGAAGAGGGGTCATGTTTACTCAATATCCAACTTTGGGAATTATAGAGGTCCTAAGAACGTGTTGGACAATTCTTGCATTTTGGTTCAAAGTGTAAACTCTAGGTAGGTGACTAGGTTGACTTATACCCCTTAGAACTTGATTAACTTCAGACCAGTCATAGTCCGATCTAGAAGTAAGAGTATGAGCACGAATACCTAGGGTTTTAAGATGAAGAATTGATCCAAGGTCCTCCTTAGGTATTTCTACTCTTTGATTGAGAATATAAGAAGTGATCATTGTGTGTTCCTGATTGATTTTCATGTTGGCTAGGAAAACATGAAAGAGGTCTTTATTGTAGGCATGAATGAGAGTGAGTATGAATGAGAATCGAGTTGAATCAAAAAGAAGCATTAACGTAAAATGAATGTTTTCATGCAGTAGGATACAAGAATGAGTAATCTTAGATGCAGCAAATCTATAATAAGCCTCTTCATTTTTTGCACTCAGAAAATTATCGTCCCAGTCTTGCCTAGACGACAAACCTCTAGACTGTCGCACTCTCTTTCGACTGCCTGACATCTTTTCTTTATGCTCAGAAGGGTTTGAAATTGGAAGTGAAATGAATGAAAAATGACCCTTCTTTATAAAGAAAAATGATCAATCATATTATACAAAAATTGTTCGTACGAGATGAAATAAATTTCGTACGGGACGAATGAAAACGGTCAAAAATGAAACGGCTTTTTGTAAACAACCATTCCCGAGGTGCCCTTTCATACATGCTTTTTGACTTCCTGATCATACAGACGATCACGTGTTCTTCCAGGATGATCAGAAAATTTAAGATCGTTCAGGAGACGGTTAGGTTCATCCTTATTCAAATTAACATATGGATCGTACAGATGAATGGTGTGTTCGTACGTACGATCATCAATAATAACTGACGCTAACCATAAAATGCATCCCCATTCGTACAGATGAACCTGTACATATCATATGGGATGATGATGTTATCGTACAGTACTAACAGATATGAAAAACATAGATTCGTCACTTCAACTCTACAGACTTTCATGCTTGGCTGCAGAATTCGTATTGTACGAAATAATTTCGTACAGTACGAATATAACAATGAAACAACAATAAAATGAAGAACTCACAAAAAAATCTTAAATAAGAAATATTTTTCATTTTTTATAAGACACAAATGATAACCAAAGACCCAACAAAATAGAAACTAATAAACTCACACTTGACATAAACAGACTCACAATCACATACATAAAATATGCAGAATTTTCAATCATGCATTAAGATCAATCACACCTAGCCTTATCCTTAATATGCTAAAAGTGTCAAAAGCTAGTAGTTTTGTGAAAATATCTGCAAGTTGATCTTTAGTAGCGACACGATGTAATTCTATTACCCGTTTTGCTACATGATCTTTTATAAAATGATGCCTTACATCAATATGCTTGGTTCTAGAGTGTTGAATAGGATTCTTTGAGATGTATATGGCACTAGTGTTATCACAAAAGATTGGAATTGTGCTAATAGAAAATCCTAAGTCAACCAATTGTTATTTCAACCAAAGCACTTGTGCCACACAACTACCTAAGGAAATATATTCTGCTTTAGCTGTAGAAAGTGCTACTGAATTTTGTTTCATACTGGACCAAGATATTAAAGAATTTCTAGTGAATAGACAAGTTCCAGATGTATTTTTTCGATCAACTCTATAGCCTGCAAAGTCTGAATCTGAGTATCCAATTATTTTAAATGAAGAGCTATACTTAGGATACCAAATCCCTAAGTTTTGAGTTCCCAAAAGATATCTCAATATTCTTTTCACTGCTGTCAAATGTGATTCATTTAGATCATATTGAAATCTAGCACATAAGCAAACACTAAATATAATGTCTGGTCTGCTAGCTGTCAAGTAAACCAATGATCTAATTATTCCTCTAAACTTCTTTTGATCAACAAATTTTCCCTTAGGGTCCTTATCTAACTGTACTAAGGAACTCATGGGTGTAGTAACTGGTTTAGCACTATCCATTTCATACTTTTTAAGGATATCCTTAACATACTTAGACTGACTAAGAAAAGTTCCTTCCTCATTTTGTTTTATGCTAAAACCAAGGAAATAACTCAAGTCACCCATCAAACTCATCTCAAATTCACTACACATTATTTTTGAAAATTCATCACATAGATTTTTATCAGTTGATCCAAAAATGATGTTATCTATATATATTTGTACAATGAGTATTTCATTTCCTATTCTTTTCAAAAAGAGAGTGGTGTCCACACTTCCTTTAACAAATGATCCTTTTAGTAGAAAAATGTGTAACCTCTCATACCACGCCCTAGGTGCCTATTTTAGTCCATACAACATCTTTTTCAATTTGAAAATATGATTAGGGAATTTAATTTTCAAAACCTAGAGGTTACTCAACATAAACATTCTCATCTATCACCCCATTTAAAAAGGCATTTTTAATATCCATTTGATACAATTTAAAACCTTTAAAATAGGTAAAGGCTAACAACAGCCTAATTGCTTCAAGTCATGCTACAGGGGTAAATGTCTCCTCAAAATCAATTCCTTCTACTAGATTATACCCCTTAGCTACCAATCTAGCCTGATTTCTAATCATAACTCCTGAATCATTCATTTTGTTTTTGAACACCCACTTAATCCCAACTACACTTTGATCCTTTAGCCTTTCAATTAACTCCCAAACATCATTTCTTATGAATTGATTCAATTCTTCTTGCATGGCAAAAATCCAAAATTTATACAAAAGTGCTTGATTTATATTAGTAGTTTCAATCATTGAAATAAAAGTTGAATGATTGACTTCTTTCCTCAAACCATGCCTAGTCCTAACTCCTTCACTTGGGTCTCCTAAAATCAACTCTTTAAGATGACTCTTGGGATAATTCCATTCTCTAGGCAAATTATATTCTTCTTAATTTTTATCCATTTCTTCCACTTTTAGATTTTCAAGTCCTTGGGTTATTTCATCAACTTCATCTTCATCCAACCTAGACCCTCTAGTATGATCATATTCATCAAAAATAACATGAGTGGTCTCCTCAACTACCAATGTTCTTCTATTGAAAACTCTATAGGATTTTCCAACACTTGAATATCCTAGAAAAATTCCTTCATTAGATTTAGGATCAAATTTTCCTAAGAGAGTTTTTCCATTATTTTGTATGAACACTTTACATCCAAAAATATGTAGGTGTGAGAGGTTGGGAATTCTAACTTTAAGAAGTTTATAGGGTATCTTATTTAATTTTGATCTAATGTATACCCTATTCAATACATAGCACATTGTACTAACTGCTTCAGCCCAAAAATATTTTGGAAGTGAATATTCTGCCAATATGGCTCTAGCAGTTTTAATTAATGTCATGTTCTCTCAACTACTCCATTCTATTGAGGTGTCCTAGATGCTGAGAAATTATGTTCTATCCAATGAGATTTGCAAAAATCATCAAACAATTCATTTTTAAATTCTCCCCCATGATCACTTTGGATATTCACAATTTCAAAACCTAATTTTCTCTGAATCCAAGTGGCAAAATTTCTAAACTCCTTAAATAATTCACTCTTATGATTTAAAAATTTAATCCAGGTGAAATCATCCACAATTACATACCCAAATCTTTTTTTCTTCTAAACTTAAGGTACTAACAGGTCCAAAGAGATCCATGTGAAGAATTTCTAAGGGCTTGCTAGATCTGATTCACTTAATTAAATTAAAAGAGTATTTGACTTATTTTCCTAGTTGATATGCATCACATAAGTGATCTTTTGTAAAGTCTAATTTGGGTATACCTCTAACTAACTCTTTTTAGGTGATTTTTCTAAGATTTCTCATGCTAGAATGACAAAGTCTTCTATGCCATAACCATGACTCATCAGATACAGTTGTCAAATAAAAAGCAGTAGAAGATTTTATAGAATTTAAATCTAGCATGTAAACATATTTACTCTATCGCCATTCAACAGAATAATTCCATTTTAACTAATAACATAACTAGTATGCAAGAATTTTATATGATAACCTTTATCACACAGTTGATTTATGCTCAACAGATTATGTTTAAGCCTTCAACCAACAGAACATTTTCAATCCCAAAATTTTTAGAGTTTCCAATTATACTTGTACCTACCGCTCTCTTGGTAGTATTGTCTCCAAGTGTAACCTTGCCTCCATTCCTAGCTCCAACATTATAAATTGATTTGTATCTTAAGTCATATGCTTTGAACAACCACTGTCTAGGTACCAAATTCTTTCATGAGGTCTTGTATGAGAGCGATCCTACAAAATTATCAAACGTTAGACTTGGGAACCCAAACAAGTTTGGGTTCTCCTCTTGACAATTTTAAAATAGATGCATGTGTAATATGCTATATTTTATGCATCTTAGGTCTCCACACTAAATGTGTTCTATGATGAATTATACAAGTGTGAGAAATGTGTCCAACCATACCACAAGAAAAATACTTTACTCTAGGGAAGGAATTCACCATTCTATGTGTGCTATAAGATCTTCTTTTAGATTTTGAATTAATTGACTTGTGGTAAATTTTGTGAAAATCTTCAAGTTTAGGTGGTTTCCTATTTTTCTCAAGTGCTTTTAACTTAACCTCAAGATATGCATTAGCACTTTCTAAAATCAAATTTTTAGTCTTCAAGTTATGATGTCTACTATCTGATTTATCCATAAAAGTTTTGAAATCATTTTCAAGTTCAGTGTGTGATGATTTTAAAAGTTCATGCTATTTATTCAAATCATCAAATTCATCTATTAAAGTCATATGGTTACTATCAATTAATGCATGGTCTTTCCTAAGGATTTCAAATTCATTTTGCAGCTCTAAATGATACAAATTTAAGTTAGCATGCAATTTCTTTAATTTCCTATATGCATAATGAATGCGTTCAGAAATTCAAATAATTTATCATAACTCAAGTCACTTACCTCCTCTTGATCCGAATGATCAAGATTATTAGCCATCAAGCATAAATTTGTGACTTCCTCTTCAGGTGCTATTTCTGAGGAATCTGAAGCTGAGTCCGCCTATAATGCTCGTTAAAGTCTCTTCTTGCCCCTTCTATCCTTTGATTTCTCCTCGACTTTCTCCTTGCTAGGATTGGCTTTAAGATTGGGGCAATCAGTCATGATGTGTCAAACCTTCCTACATTCATAGCAAATTATTTCATTAGGAGCCTTAGCATTTTTATGGAACTTACCTTTATTCCACTATTGACGTCTCTTCTGCTTTTTTACTTAGGAAACTTCTAAATTACCTTATCATTAAGGTAATGTCTTCCTTATCCTCAGGTAGTGACTGATCACAATCTGAATCATCAACCTTCAAAGCTATATTCTTCTTCTTCCATTTGTCACCTGCATCAATCTGTCTTTGAGTCACAGATTGCTCGTAAGCAATTAGTGATCCAAGAAGATGTCAATAGAATAGACATTTAAATCTTTCAATTCAGCTATGGTAGTAATCTTTGCATCATAAGCAGTAGGTAAGTAATAATGTATTTTATTTATTTTTTTACATTCATTAATTCCCTACCTAAGGCATGCAATGAAGTGGCTATATGTGTAAATCATGTATCCAAAATTAGCCATGATCGAATTTCAAAAATTAATTTAAACAATAATTTTCAAAAGAGGCTCTGATACCACTTAAAAGTGCGAATAGGTTGTTAGACCTATTGATTTTGTCCCTAGGCTAACCAAGAGGGGGGCGAATTGGTACTTTAAAAATTATCTTGAAATTTTGGAAGATTTTTAATTAAAAACTTTAATAAAATCATACTATATGATAGCATTCGTACTATATGAACAGTTGTGAATTTTATGCTTTTTCAACCACAGAAAAATAAAGTGCAGTAAAAGATAACAATGCGAAAAATTAAAAAGACAGAAATAGAGAACATCAGATTTATAGTGGTTCGGTGAAACATGACCTACATCCACTCCCTAGAGACTCCTCTAGGTATTGCACTATACCAAAGTGACTCTCCTTTAGCCCCCACAGTAAGGTGGAGAAGCCCTTACAAAACTCTCTTCCACCAAGCCCCGGTGCGGCAGACAACCATCGTCCTTTTTCACCCTCTTGGTAAAGGCAGAGAACCCACTCGTCCTTTCACACCCTCTAGGTGTCGATAGAGAACCAAGTATCCTTTCATACCCTCCAGGTGTCGGTAGAGAACCAAGCATCCTTTTTCACCCTCCTAGTGATGGCAGAGAACCGAGTGTCCTTTTTCACCCTCTAGGTGACGGTAGAGAACCGGACCTCCTTCAAAAATCTTCTCTCAGGAGTTTCTAAAGAGATAGGGAAGAGACTTGAAGTACAAATAATGAGATCCTTACACTTGGATAACCTTGTGAATCCACTCACAATTTTCTCTCCAACAATCTCACAACACTCACTCCCAAACACTCTCCCTATGCTCTCTTCCTTCCACTCTCAAGAAGAAATTCATAGAAGAATTCACTCTAAATCAATTTTTAGGACCCTTATATTCAAAGACAAGAAAAACTATACCAAAACTAAAAAATTTAAGTTTGACGGAGTCTGATCATCGTGTACGATCAACAATCATCCCATACGAATAGTTCAAAAGATTAAACGGTTCATCCCGTACGATCCAGTACAAACCCAAATCAGAGCTATTCGTACCTCAGAACCTTCTGTATAAAGTTAATTTTGTCCTGTAAGAACAGTTCAAGAAAATGAAAGGTTCATCCCATACGATCCAGTATGAACCTAAATCAGAGTCGTTCGTACCTCATAACCTTCTATACAAAGTCAATTTCATCCTGTATGAACAGTTTAAGAAAAATGAATGTTTCATCCCGTACGATCCAGTACAAACCCAAATTAGAGTCGTTCGTACCTCAAAACCTTCTATACGAAGTTAATTTCATCATGTACGAACAGTTCAAGAAAATGAACGGTTCATCCCGTACGATCGAGTAGAAATGCAAATCAGAGCCATTCGTACCTCATAACCTTCTATTCGAAGTTAATTTCGTACTGTACTAACAATACTTAAAAAATTTTCAACTAGGCAGGTTCATTTTAGAGGACAAATAACGTAGATCATCTCATACGAAAATATATCATACTATATGATGCACTCAAAAAATTGCCTCACTCCCCCAGTGTGTGTGTGCACAGTTATCCAACTTACATTCACACTTTCTCAGACTCAAGAAAAATAAAGATTACAAACTTCACTTACAATACAATCTAACAAATAAACTTGAAGTCTTCAACAGTCTGAAGTGTAAATTTTTTGAAAGACATGTTCGTACACAGAAAATAAAAATTTCAATATTTTTAGGAGAAATAATAGACAAATAATAAGCTTTTGTAATAAACAAAACAACTCATATTAAAAACTCACTTCAAACATATTAGCACAATTCTTAATAATCTCCAAATTTGCACAATTCTCAATAAGAGAGAGAGAGAGAGAGAAAGGAAGAATGATGGAGAATTAGAAATAATAAGGGGCAGAGAGAGAGAGAGGGAGAGAAAGAGGTAGATAGAGAAAGATGAAGAATGATAGAGAATAAGAAATATTAAGGGAGGGTGGGAGAGAGAGAGAGGGAGAGAGAGAGGAGAGAAAGAGGGAGATAGAGAAAGAGGAAGAATGATGGGGAATTAGAAATAATAAGAGAGAGGGAGTGAAAGAGGAAGATAGAGAAAGGGAAAGAATGATGAAGAATTAGAAATATTAAGGGAGGGAGGGAGGGAAGAGAGAGAGTGAGTGAGAAAGAGAGAGGAGAAAGAGGGAGATAGAGCAAGATGAAGAATGATGGAGAATTAGAAATAATTGGAGAGGGAGGGAGCGAGGGAGGGAGGGAGAGAGAGAGAGAGAGAGAGAGAGAGAGAGAGAGAGAGAGAGAGAGAGAGAGAGAGAGAGAGAGAGAGAGAGAGAGAAGGAGAGAAAGAAGAATGTTGGAGAATTAGAAATAATGAGAGAGGGAGAGAGAGAAAGAGAGAGAGAGAGAGAGGGAGAGAAAGAGGGGGATAGCGCAAGAGGAAGAATGATGGAGAATTACAAATAATGGGAGAGGCAGAGAGAGAGATAGAGAGAGAGGGGGAGAGGGAGAGAGAGGGGAGAGAATGAGGTAGATAGTGATACAGGAATAATGATGAAGAGTTAGAAATAATTGGAGAGGGAGGGAAAGAGAGAGAGAGTGGGAAAGAGAGAGAGAGGGAGAGAGAGAGATAGAGGGGAGAAGGAGCAAGAGGAAGAATAATGGAGAATTTGAAATAATGAGAGAGATAGAGAGGGAGAGAGAAAGTGGGAGATAGAGAAAGAGGAAGAATGATGGAGAATCAGAAATATTAAGGTTGGGAAGGAGAGAGAGAGAGCAAGAGGAAGAATGATGGAGAATTCGGGATAATAAGAGAGGGAGAGGGGGGAGAGATAGAGAGAGAGAGAGAGAGAGAGAGAGAGAGAGAAAGAGGAAGAATGATGGGGAATTACAAACAATAAGAGAGAGAAAGAGAGAGAGAGAGAAAGAGAGAGAGAGAGGGAGGAGAAAGAGGGAGATAGAGAAATAGGAAAAATTATGGGGAATTAGAAATAATAAGAGAGGGAGAGGGGAGAGGGGGAGAGGGGGGAGAGGGAGAGGGGGGAGAGAGAGAGAGAGAAAGAGAAAGAAGAGCGAAATAGGGAGATCAAGCAAGAGGAAGATTGACTTAGAATTAGAAATAATGAGAGAAAGAGAGAGAGAGAGTGTGTGTGTGTGATAGGAGAGAAAGAGGGAGATATAACAAGAGGAAGAATGATGGAAAATTAGAAATAATGAGGGAGGGAGAGGTGAGAGAGAGAGCAAGAAGAAGAATGATGCAGAATTAGAAATAATGAGAGAGGGAGAGGGGCAGAGAGAGAGAGAGGGAGATAGTGCAAGAGGAAGAATGATGGAGAATTAGAAAAAAAGGGAGAAGGGGAGAGAGAGATAGAGAGAGAGAGGGAGAGAGGTGAGGGGAAGAGAGATGGGAGAGAAAAAGGCTGATGGAGAAAGAGGAATAATGATGGAGAATTAGAAATAATAAGAGAGGAGGAGAGGGAGAGAGAGAAGAGAGAGAAAGAGGAAGATAGAGAGAGATGAGAGCATGAGGGAGTTAGAGAAAGAGGAAGAATGATGGGGAATTAGACAAGATAGGAGAGAGAGAGGGAGATAGAGAGATAGATAGAGAGAGAGAAATTGGAAGGTAGAGAAAGAGGAAGAATGAAGTAGAATTAGAAATAATATGAGGGAGAGAGAGAGAGGGAGACAAATAGGGAGATAGAGAAAGAGGCAGAATGATGGAGAATTAGAAATAATAAGAGTGCGAGGGGGAGAGAGAGATATAGAGCAAGCAGAAGAACGATGGAGAATTAGAAATAATGAGAGAGAGAGAGGAAAAATGATGGGGAATTAGAAATAATAAGAGAGGGAGAGAGAGAGAGAGGAAGAGAAAAAATGATGGAGAATTAGAAATAATGGGAGAGGGGAAGAGAGAGAGAGAGAGAGAGAGAGAGAGAGGAAGAATAATGGGGAATTAGAAATAATAAGAGAGAGAGAGAGAGAGATTGGGAGATAGAGAAAGAGGAAAATGATGGAGAATTAGAAATAGTGGGAGGGGGAGAGAGAGAGAGGAGAGAATGCGGGAGATAGAGCAAGAGGAAGAATGATGGAGAATTAGAAATAATTGGAGAGGGGGAGGGAGAGAGAGAGAGAGATAGATAGAGGAAAAATGATGGGGAATTCGAAATAATATGAGAGGGGG
>JAGFBR010000400.1:0-13233 GCA_019925795.1 Dendrobium chrysotoxum | reverse complement strand
AGGGCGACTGCTGCTCGTCGGCGACGCGTGGCCGGACGGGGTGTGGCCGTTCGACGTCCGGGTCTGACCAAGACCAGGTCGAGTGGACCGTCATGGTTTGCCCGCAGGGGTCCTGAACAGCCATGGGCGTCCACTCGACGTGATCATGGTCCGGCCGTCGCGGGCCCGAGGTTGCACATCAGGCATGCCGCGAACCCATCGGACCTGCCCTGATGTGGGTCTCGCGGTGCGGGGTGGGTGCCGCCTCTCGCGAGGTTACATCAGGCAGGCCAGCGGCACACTTGGCCTGCCTGATGTGAGTCTCGTTCGCGAGGGTTCTGGAGGGCCCGCCTGCTCCCGCTCGGCGCCCCGCAAGAGGGATTCGACGACTCGGCGTTGCTGTCACTGGACGCCGGCAACGACGCTTTCCTGCCAAGTGGACCGCGGGCCCGCACCCGCCGTCGGGACGAAGGATCAGACCCCGACGGCGTGAAACCACCGTCGGCGTGGACCATCTCGCCGGTGGTGGTGGGCATCCAGTCCGAGAGGAGAGGGCGCAGGCCGTCTTGGCCACCGGGGTCGGGTCGGAGAGGTCCCAGCCCAGGGGTGCCCGGTCGGTCCCAGGCCTGCTCGAACGACGCGAAGCCCGGGATGGACTTGGCGGCCATGGTCTTGAGCGGGCCCGCGGCGACGAGGTTGACGCGGATGCCGTCGGGGCCGAGGTCGCGCGCGAGGTAGCGGGTGGTCGACTCGAGGGCGGACTTGGCGACGCCCATCCAGTCGTAGGCGGGCCACGCGACGCGGTTGTCGAAGTCCATCCCGACGATGCTCGACCCGCGTCCCATCAGCGGCCTGCAGGCCACGGCGAGCGACTTCAGCGAGTAGGCCGACACTTCGATGGCGGTCGCGACGTCCGACCACGGGGCGTTGAGGAAGGCGCCCTCCCCCAGCGCCGACGCGGGGCGCGAAGCCGATGGAGTGCAGCACCCCGTCGAGGCCGTCGACGTGCTCGCGCACGGCGTCGGCGAGCCCGTCGAGCTGCTCCTGGTTCTGCACGTCGAGCTCGATCACCGGCGCGGGCTCGGGAAGTCGCTGAGCGATCCGCTTCACCAGCGACGGCGGCCGAAGGCGGTCACGATCACGGTCGCGCCCGCCTCCTGCGCCGCCTTGGCGACGTGGAACGCGATCGACGCGTCGGTGATGATCCCGGTGACCAGGATGCGCTTGCCGTCGAGCAACCCACGAAATCTCCTTGGTTCGATGTGGCCGGGGACCTCGTGAGCACTTCCGGTCGCTATGACGACCGGAAGTGCTCACCTGGCGAAGCCACCTAGTGGCCATGCCGACGCCACCGTCGACCGGAGGACGGCGCCGGTGATGTACGCGGCGTCGTCGGAGGCGAGGAACGCGACGGCCTTGGCGATCTCGTCGGCCTGGGCGGTCCGCCCGAGCGGGATCGCCGCCATCATCTCCTCGCGCCGCTTCGGTGAGGTCGGCGGTCATGTCGGTGTCGACGTAGCCGGGCGCGACGACGTTGGCGGTGATGCCCCGCCCGCCCAGTTCCCGCGCGACCGACCGCGCCATGCCCGACCAGGCCGGCCTTGAGGCCGCGTAGTTGACCTGCCCCGGCGCCCCGGTGAGTCCGACGACGCTCGAGATGTAGATCAGCCGCCGAAGCGGGCCTTCATCATCCCGCGGGTGGCCGCTGGGTGACCCGCCACGCCCCGTGAGGTTCGCGTCGAGCACCCCGGTGAACGCGTCCTCCGGCATCCGCATGAGCAGGCCGTCCTGGGTGATCCCCGCGTTCGCGACGACGACCTCGACCGGCCCGTGCTCGGACTCCACCTGGGAGAAGGCGGCGTCGACGGCCGCGGAGTCCGTGACGTCGCAGATCACGCCGTGCAGCCCCTCCGGGCGGCTCGCCGCTGCGGTGGGTGACGACGACGGTGTCACCGCGGGCGGTGAGCTCCTTCGCGATCGCGAGGCCGATGCCCCGGTTGCCTCCGGTCACGAGCACGACCCGGCTCACGCATGTCCTCCTCCGTCGGTGGCGCGGCGAACGCTAGTGGCTACCGACAGGTAGCGGCGACCGGTGGAGATCCATCACGTCTCAGGGCAACCGCGCACCCAGCGCGAACGCCGTGCCGACCCGATCACCACGAGGATCGAGCCGGCCAGCACCAGTCCCCACCGGTGTCGACCTCCTGCGACTCGTAGCCGATCTGCTCGCGCAACGTGTCGTAGGTGGCCTTGAGGTCCTGCTGGGTGGCCCCTTGGAGAAGTCGCCGCCCGAGCGGCGGGCGATCTCCTGCATGTCGGAGTCGGCGACCGGCACGGGAACCGGTCGGCCCTCGATCTCGATCTCCCCGTACTCGGTGCCGAAGGAGATCGCCGAGATCGGCACGTTCTGCTGCTTGGCCTGGTCGGCCGCCGTGAACGCGCCGCGCGGGGCCTCGAGGTCCGACGGGATGGTCTGCTTGCCGTCGGAGAGCAGGATGATCCGGCCGGGCGGCGGCTCCTCCGGGCCCTGGATCTGGTTGGCGACCGACCGGATCGACGCCAACGACGCCTGGATCGCCTCGCCGGTGGCGGTGGACTCCGCCAGCTGCAGCGTGGCGATACCCCGCTTCACCGTGTCGCGGTCGCGGGTCGGTGAGACCAGCACGGTGGCGGTGCCGGCGAAGGACACGAGGCCCAGGTTGATCCCGGGCGGCAGCTCGTCGACGAACTCGTCGCCGCCTGCTGGGCGCGTCTGCAGGCGGCTCGGGCTCACGTCGGTGGCCCGCATGGAGAGCGAGACGTCGATCGCGAGCATGACGGTGGCCCGGTTCCGCGGCACCTGCTCGGTGGCCAGCGGACCGGCCAGGGCCACGACGAGGCAGGTCAGCGCCACGAGCACGAGGGCGACCGGCGCGTGGCGCAGCCGCCCGGGCCGCTTCGGCGCGATCTTCTCGAGCACACCGAGGTTGGTGAAGCGCATCGTGTTGCGCCTGCGCCGGCGCTCGTTGACCACGTACGCGGCGGTGAGGGCGGCGCCGACGAGGAGGGCGAGCAGCCACCACGGGTGCGAGAACATCAGGCCCTCCCCCCGCCCGCGAGCGGCGCGGTGCCCTGCCCCGACCAGCCCCGCTTGCGCGCGACGACGAAGCGCACCACGTCGGCGATCCAGTCGCGGTCGGTGCGCAACCGCAGGTGCCCGGCCCGGCGGCGCGGATCGCGTACGCGACCCGGTCGCGGTGCGCGGGGGCCGCCTCCGCCGCGAAGCGCCGCCGCAGGATGGGCGTGGTGGTCACCTCCCGCGAGTGCCCGGACTCCGGGTCGGCGAGCACGACGGTGCCGACGACGGGCAGTTCCTCGTCCCGCAGGTCGCCCACCTCGATCGCGAGCACGTCGTGGCGCACGGCGAGCGCGCGCAGGGCGCGGCTCCAGTCGGTGTCGCCGAGGAAGTCGGACACCACCACCACGAGCCCCCGACGACGGGGCGGGTTGCGCAGGGCCTCGAGGGCGCCGACCAGGTCGCCGCGGGTGCCCTCCGGCGCCCGGGGCGTGCTCGCGATGCGGCGCATCAGCCCGTGCACGTGGGCGGTCCCGCCCCGGGCGGGCAGCCGCACCAGGCCGGTGCCGTTGGCGACGACGGCGCCGATGCGGTTGCCCCCGCCCTGCGTCAGGTGCACCACCGCGGCGCACGCGGCGACGGCGAGGTCGCGCTTCTCGCAGCCGCCGGTGCCGAAGTCGAGGCTCGGCGACAGGTCGACGACGAGCCACGTCTCGAGCTCGCGGTCGGCGATCGTCCTCCCGGATGTGGGGCTCGGAGGTGCGCGCCGTGACCGACCAGTCCATCCGCCGGACGTCGTCGCCGGGCTGGTAGACCCGCGCGTCACCGGCCTCCGACCCGGGACCGGGCACCAGACCGAGGTGGTTCCCCTGCAGGAGACCGTCGAGGCGTCGCCGCACGGACAGCTCGAGCGTGCGCAGCGCGGCCTGGAGGTGGGCGCTGTCCGGCGCCAGCGACGGCGGGTGCGGGTCGGGCCCCCCGCCGTCCCGACGACGGGCTCCTCCCCCGAGGTCTCCGGCGCGGCCGACGGCTCCCCTCCGGCCGCGCCCCCGAGCCGGCCGAGCAGACGCGGCCACCACGAGGCCCCGGCGACGGACCGCCGGACGCGGACTCCTCCGGGCTCACGATCCGGCCGCCGCCTGCGGCCCCCGCCGTACTGCTGACCCCTGCTGCTGGGTCTGCTGGCCCTGCTGCGGACCGGCGTGGAGCCGTGCTGCGGGGCCTGCGCGGCCGGGCCGGTGACCGCCACCGGCCGGGCGCTGACCTGCGGCAGGGCACGGTCTGCAGGAGCCGGGTGACCACGTGGTCGACCGGGACGCCGTCGGCGAGGGCGTCGTAGGACAGCACGAGGCGGTGGCGCAGCACGTCGGGCGCGATGTCGACGACGTCCTGCGGCAGCACGTAGTCCCGGCCGCGGACCAGGGCGAGCGCGCGGGACGCGGAGATGATGCCGAGCGACGCACGCGGGGACGGCGCCGTAGGCGACCAGCCCGCGACGTCGGACATGCCGTGCTCGGCGGGCGCCGGGTGGCGACGACGAGCGCACGACGTAGTCGACCGAGCGCGTGGTGGACGAAGACCTGGCCGGCGACGTCCTGCAGGCGCCGCAGCTCCGCCGGGTCGAGCACCGTGTGCGGCTGCGGCGGCGCGACGCCCATCCGGTAGACGATCTCGCGCTCCTCCTCGGCGGTGGGGTACTCGACGAGGATCTTGAACAGGAACCGGTCGCGCTGGGCCTCGGGCAGCGGGTAGACGCCCTCGTTCTCGATCGGGTTCTGCGTGGCGAGCACGAGGAACGGGTCGGGCATCGGGTGGCTGACCCCGCCGATCGAGACCTTCTTCTCCGCCATCACCTCGAGCATCGCCGACTGCACCTTGGCCGGCGCACGGTTGATCTCGTCGGCGAGCACGAAGTTCGACACCACCGGCCCGAGCTCGACGTCGAACGCCTCGCGCCCGGCCCGGTAGATGCGCGTGCCGAGGATGTCGGCGGGCACGAGGTCCGGCGTGAACTGGATGCGCGCGAACGACCTGCGCCCACCGACCGTCGCGAACGGTCTCCGACCGCGAGCGTCTTCGCGACGCCGGGGACGCCCTCGAGCAGCAGGTGGCCCTTCGCGAGCAGGCCGACGAGCATCCGCTCGACCAGCCGGTCCTGCCGACGATGACCCGCTTGACCTCGACCACCAGGCGCTCGAGCTGCGCGGCGTCGTGCGCGGGGCGTCGCGGGACCGTCAGCAGCAGACACAACTTCTCCCTCGTCGGACATCGGCCGTGACGGTACCCATCCCCACCGACAACGTGAGGTGAGGTCGCTACAGCAGGCGGGTCACCGTCGGGACGATCTCGTCGTCGAAGCGGACGGGGACCACCCGCACGACCTTCCCCGACTCCGGCGCCTCGACCATCCGGTCGTCCCCGAGGTAGAGCGCCACGTGGTGGATGCCGTCGCCGTCGGCCCAGAACAGCATGTCCCCGGGCCGGCGCTGGTCGAGCGGGAACTTCGGCCCGGCGTCGGCCTGGTACCCCGAGTAGTGCGGCAGCGCCTTCCCGACGCCGGCGAAGGCGTAGACCATCAGCCCCGAGCAGTCGAAGCCGACCTTGTCGAAGTCCCCGAAGGCGTCCGCGACCCCCCGTCGCGAATCCCCCGCGTCGGTCCGTCGCCGTTTCGCCGCCGCCCCACGCGTAGGTGGTGCCGAGCTCGGACAGGCCCGGTCGATGACGATCTCCACCGGATCGGCGGGGCGGGCGGTGAGGTCGTCGTCGGTGTCCCCGGACTTCCCGACGGCGGGTCCGGGTCCGGCGTGGTCACGGCGGGCTTCGGAGCGACACGGGCGAGCCGCGCCACGGCGGCGGCCCGTCGTGCGGCGTCGTCGGCGCTCTGCGCCTGCTCGCGGGCGGTCTGTGCCGCCCTCGGCCCGCCGCCGCTGGGCGGCCAGGCGGCGTCGGAGGCCTCGAGGGTGGCGAGCCGGGCCTGGGCGGCGCGCGCTGTGCGGTGACGGCGGTGATGCGCTGTTGCTGCGCCGCGACCGCGGACTGGGCGGCCGCCAGCTGGTCGCGCGGCGGTGGTCGGGCGTCCCGCGCGGTGTCGGCCGCGGCCGGGCGTCGCCCGCCGCCTTCCGCGCCCGGGAGTCGGCGTTCGCGGCGTCGACCCGCATCCGCTCGTAGCCGTCGAGGGCCGCGGTCTGCTCGTCGGAGACCAGGCCCTGCAGCTGCAGGCGCTCCGCGACGTCGTTCGGCCGTTCGTCCCGGCCAGCGCGGCGACGATGCTCGAGGAGTCGGCCTGCTGGAACTGGGCGGCGAACCCACGCGTCGACCCGCGCGCGGGCCTGCTCGGCCTCGCCCGCGATCCGGTCGGCGTCCTGCCGCGCGGCCGATGCATCGGCGCGTGTCGACGCCACCCGGCTTGCGCGGCGGTCTCGTCGGCCACCGCACGGTTTCGCGAGCTCGCGGCGGTGCCCGGCGGCCGTGGCCAGGTCGTCGAGCTGCGTCTGCAGGGTGGAGAGCTGCCCGACCAGCCGGCCGACCTCCGCCGCCGGCCCGCCGGGATCCCCGGGCGGTGGCGGGGCGATCTGCGCGGCGGCCGGAGTGGCGAGCGCGAGCAGGAGGACGCCCGTCACGACGAGCGCTCGCACCACGGTCCACCCCCGTCCTCGCCCCTCGGCGGCGGTAGTGGATCAGCCCGCGGTCCCGGCGCGGCGCCACCACGCGCCCGTGGGCGTGTCGGAGGGCACCCGACGGTGTCCGGCCCGTCCGACGTGATCGTCGTAACCTGGTTGCAGCAGGTCCGGGGTGCGGGTGCGCCGTGGAGGGGGCGTGCGACAGACTCCCCGCGAGCGGGCGTCGTGCGGCCCTTCCGAGCGGCCGCCCCCATCCTGCATCGACCAGGACTGACCGGGCGCGGCGCCGGGCACCACATCCGCAGACCGGCCGCGAGAGCAGCCAGCACCGACGGGCTCCCACCACGGGCCCTCGGGAACGAGGAGGAGACGCGTGAGCGAAGAGGCCAGCGGAAGCGTCGACAGTTTCGGCGCCAAGGGGACCCTCGAGGTCGACGGCAACTCGTACGAGATCTTCCGCCTGAGCGCGGTCGAGGGCCACGAGCGGCTGCCGTTCAGCCTCAAGGTCCTGCTCGAGAACCTGCTGCGCACCGAGGACGGCCTGGTCACCACCCAGACTCCATCAACGCGCTCGCGCAGTGGGACCCGCAGGCCGAGCCGGACACCGAGATCCAGTACGTGCCGGGCCGCGTCGTGATGCAGGACTTCACCGGCGTCCCCTGCATCGTCGACCTCGCCACCATGCGCGAGGCGGTCACCGAGCTGGGCGGCGACGCGTCGAGCGTGAACCCGCTCGCCCCGGCCGAGCTGGTCATCGACCATCGGTCGTCGCGGACCTCTTCGGCACCCCGGACGCGTTCGAGAAGAACGTGGAGCTGGAGTACCAGCGCAACGAGGAGGGCGCTACAAGTTCCTGCGCTGGGCCAGACCGCGTTCAACGAGTTCAAGGTCGTCCCGCCCGGCACCGGCATCGTCCACCAGGTCAACATCGAGCACCTGGCGCGCGTGGTCATGATCCGCAACGGCCAGGCCTACCCCGACACGCTGGTCGGCACCGACTCGCACACCACGATGGTCAACGGCCTGGGCGTGCTCGGCTGGGGCGTCGGCGGTATCGAGGCCGAGGCGGCCATGCTCGGCCAGCCGGTGTCGATGCTGATCCCCAAGGTCGTGGGCTTCCAGCTCTCCGGTGAGCTGCCCGCGGGCGCCACCGCCACCGACCTGGTGCTGACGATCACCGAGATGCTGCGCGAGCACGGCGTCGTCGGGAAGTTCGTCGAGTTCTACGGCGAGGGCGTCGGCGCGGTGCCGCTGGCCAACCGCGCCACCATCGGCAACATGAGCCCGGAGTTCGGCTCCACCGCCGCGATCTTCCCGATCGACGACGAGACGCTGACCTACCTGCGCTTCACCGGGCGCGACGAGGAGCAGGTCTCCCTCGTCGAGGCCTACGCCAAGGAGCAGGGCCTCTGGCACGACCCGCAGCACGAGGCCGACTACTTCCGAGACGCTGTCGCTGGACCTCTCGACGGTCGTCCCGTCGATCGCCGGCCCGAAGCGCCCGCAGGACCGCATCCAGCTCGACGCCGCCAAGGAGTCCTTCCGCGCGTCGCTGCCGGACTACGTCGACGACGACGGGTCGGCGAAGTCGCAGTCCGAGGAGTCCGACAGCGAGTCGTTCCCGGCCTCCGACCCGCCCGCCGAGCACCCCAACGGGCAGGCCGACAAGCCCTCGGTGCACAAGCAGCCGAGCGACCCGGGCGGCCGCGCGTCGAACCCGGTGCCGGTCACGCTCTCCGACGGCACGCAGCTCGAGCTCGACCACGGCGCCGTCACCATCGCCGCGATCACCTCGTGCACCAACACCTCGAACCCGTCGGTGATGATCGGCGCGGCCCTGCTGGCCCGGAACGCCGTCGACAAGGGCCTCGAGCGTCGGCCGTGGGTGAAGACCTCCCTCGCGCCCGGGTCCAAGGTCGTCATGGACTACTACGAGCGCTCGGGTCTGCTGCCCTACCTGGAGAAGCTCGGCTTCAACCTCGTCGGGTACGGCTGCACCACCTGCATCGGCAACTCGGGCCCGCTGCCCGAGGAGATCTCGAAGGCCATCAACGACGAGGACCTCGCGGTCACCGCGGTCCTCTCGGGCAACCGCAACTTCGAGGGCCGCATCAACCCCGACGTCAAGATGAACTACCTGGCCAGCCCGCCGCTGGTGGTGGCCTACGCGCTCGCCGGGACGATGGACCTCGACCTCACGACCGAGCCGCTCGGCCACGACGCGCAGGGCAACCCGGTCACGCTCGACGACATCTGGCCCTCGCCGCAGGAGGTCCAGGAGGTCATCGAGTCCTCGCTCTCCGCCGAGCATTCACCTCGCGCTACGCCGAGGTGTTCGCCGGCGACGAGCGCTGGACCTCGCTGCCCACCCCCGAGGGCGAGACCTTCACCTGGGACCAGGAGTCGACCTACGTCCGGAAGCCCCCGTACTTCGAGGGCATGGACCGGGAGCCGTCGGAGGTCACCGACATCGAGGGCGCGCGGGTGCTGCTCAAGCTCGGCGACTCGGTGACCACCGACCACATCTCCCCGGCCGGTGCCATCAAGGAGGAGTCGCCCGCGGGCCGCTACCTCCAAGGAGAACGGCGTCGAGCGCAAGGACTTCAACTCCTACGGCTCGCGCCGCGGCAACCACGAGGTGATGATCCGCGGCACGTTCGCGAACATCCGCCTGCGCAACGAGCTGAAGGACGCCGACGGCAAGGACCTCCCCCAGGGTGGCTGGACCGTCGACTACACCGACGGCGGCAAGCAGGCCGCGGTGTACGACGCGGCCCAGAACTACGCCGCCGAGGGCACCCCGCTGGTCATCCTGTCCGGCAAGGAGTACGGCTCCGGCTCCTCGCGCGACTGGGCGGCGAAGGGCACGACGCTCCTGGGCGTCAAGGCCGTGATCGCCGAGTCCTACGAGCGCATCCACCGCTCGAACCTGGTCGGCATGGGCGTGCTGCCCCTGCAGTACCCGGAGGGCCAGGACGCCGACTCGCTCGGTCTCACCGGCACGGAGACCTTCTCGATCTCCGGGGTCACCGCGTGAACGACGGCGGCGTCCCCGACACCGTGCACGTGACCGCGCAGCCGTCGGGCGACGCCATCGAGTTCGACGCGCGCCTGCGCATCGACACGCCCGGCGAAGCGGCGTACTACCGCAACGGCGGCATCCTGCCGTACGTGCTCCGCAAGATGCTCGGCTAGGACCTGACGGTCCCCCAGGGCGGTGCTCCTCGACGAGGGGCACCCGCCCTCCGTCGTCTGCAGGGGGTCTAGGAGGCCGTTCCCGACGCCGGGTCGGTGCGGGTCGGGTGGCCCTCGAGCCGCTCCCGCGCCTCGTCGGCAGCTCCTCGAGCCCGTACTCGGCGAGCAGCCAGCCGATCTCCTCGTCGGTCGGCGGCGTCTCCCTGCTCGGAGAGGACATGCTCGAGGTGGGCCAGGAACCCGTCCGCAGAGTCGGGCTCGGTGGTCTCCAGGCCGGGTCGTCAGGACCTCGCCGAGGTCGGCGTGGGACTCGACGCCTGCAGCGGCAGGGCGATCACGGTCGCGGTCGGGCCGAGCACCCACCTGCGGGTAGGCCTGCACGCTGTCGGCGTCCGCCTCCCAGCGCGCGTCGTCGCGCGCCTCGATCACGCGGCGGCCGAGCAGCAGCCCCGAGGTCGAGGGCCAGCGACGGGGTCGCGTCGTCGACCGCCGGGCCGCGAACCACTCCCCCACGGCGCGCCAGGCCTCGTCGTCGGGACCGTGCCCGAGGCCGAGCCGGTCGAGCAGCGCGGCCGCCTCGGCGACCCGGGCCGGCTCGGCGGTGAGGAAGCGGTGGTACACCCGACGGGACCGGGTGTCGTCGATCGTGGCGCCGGGGAACTATCGTGGTCCTCGGCGTACGGGCGGTATCCGGGCAGGTCGGAGGGGCCTCGACCGGGCGGTACGACGGCGTGCCGGGGATCCGGGCCCAGGGCAGGAAGGTCGACCAGAGCAGCTCGCGCACGGGGCTCACCTTGACACGGCCCTCACTCGGCCGGTTCCTCGCCCCCGCTCCGCGGCGGCCATCGCCTCCGCGGCGGCCTGCTCCTCGCTCCTGCCGCGCGCCAGTACCCGCAGAACTGGATGTCCCGGCGGTCGACGCCGCGCTCGCGGGTGAGGTGGCGGCGCAGGTCGCGCACCGTGCCGGCCTCGCCCGCGAGCCAGACGTACGGCCGGTCGCCGGGCAGGTCGGTCTGGGTGACGACGTCGAGCAGCGTCGCCCCGCCGTGCACCCAGCTCACCCCGACCTCCCCCGCCGTCGTGAAGGTCCGGGCCTCCGCGCCCGAGGACACCGCCGCGACCACCTCGGCCCGGGTGCCCGCGGGCAGCGACTCGACGATGGCGCCCATCGCCGGCACGGCGGTCTCGTCGCCGACGAGGAGGACCGCGTCGTGCTCGGATCGGGGCGAGTACAGGCCGTAGGGGCCGGTGAAGGCGACCCGGTCGCCGGCGGCCGCGTCGCGGGCCCACGACGAGCCGGGGCCGTCCCCGTGCAGGACCAGGTCGACGTCGATCTCGACGCCGCCGGGGTGGTCGCGCCGCGGCGCAGGGTGTAGGTCCGCATCGGGGGGCGCTCGCCGTCGGGCATCGCGAGGTAGGAGCGGTACCAGCGTCCGATGTCGCCGTCCGCGGGGACCTCCGGAGGGTCCGGGACCTCCCCGTGGGTGAGCGGAAGAACAGCTTGAGGTAGCCGTCCGGGGCGGCGTGGGCAGGTCGGCGAGGTCGGGGCCGCTGAGCGTCACCCGCACCACCCCGGGGGTGATCCGCCGGCTGTCGAGCACCTCGGGCGTGCCGGAGCGCGTACGGGTTGCCGGTCCGGGTGGCCTCGGTGGTCATCGCACTCTCCTCCTGTTGGCAGTTGAGGCTAACCTAACCGACCATGAGGCGTCTGCTGCCGGCGGTGCTGCTGCTCGTGGCGCTGGACCGCGTGCGCCCCGGACGTCAGCGCGTCGAGGTCGTGCGTGCGCCTTCACCGGACGGGACGGTCGACGCCGTCGTGGTGCAGAGTTCCGCGGGGTCCGGGAGCCCGTTCGGCTACACGTTGGGGTTCATCGCCCCCGGCTGCGTGGTCTCCGGCGAGCCCGTCCTGCGGGTGGTGGGCGCGACCCGCTCGGACTCGGCCGCCGGGGTGGCGGTCACCTGGACGGGAGTGCGGACGGTGCTGGTGAGCTGGCTCGACGCCCGTTTCCGGGACCCGGACGTGGACTCGCTGGTGGTCGCGACGACGGGTGGTCCGGTCACCGTCGTCTCCGGTGGTGGGGTGGGCGACGCGGCGGGCGCCGCGCGGGATGCCGCCGGTACCGGAGCGACCCGGAGCTGCTGAACGCGCGTGCGTGACTGTCGGGGTCGGAGCTAGCCTGCGGGACATGGACGAACTGGTGTTCGACGAGGCCGGTCGGTGATCGTCGGGTCGATGCTGCGGGTGTTCGCCGCGGACGGCCGAGCGACGGCCGAGGTCGAGCGCCTGCTGGTGCCGTCGCACGGACCGCCTCGACGCAGGACCTCGTGGACGTGGCCTACGACCTGGCGGCGCAGGTGCTGTCGCCCGCGGCGTGGAGCGCGCTGTGGCGAGGAGCGGTGGCTGGCGGCCGAGCTGGACGCCGCGGCCGAGGCGCCCGCGCCGGTGGAGGTGCGGCTCGTGGTCACGGGGGCGACGCCGAGCAGGTCCGCCGACTTCTCGACCGGCACGATCGAGATCCTCCCCGCTCCTCGGCGACCCGGACCCCGGGGCGCGGCGCTTCGACGGCGCCGCGCACCAGGGTCCGGCCGGGACCGTGCGGTCAGACCCCGCGGCGGATGAAGTCGGCAACCGCTCGCCGATCATCATCGTGGTGATGCAGGGGTTGACGGTGATGAGGTCCGGCATCACCGAACCGTCCGCGACGCGCAGCCCGTCGACGCCCCTTGACCTGCAGCGTCGGGGTCACCGGCGCCATCCGGTCGTCCTCGGCGCCCATCTTCACGGTGCAGGAGGGGTGGTAGACGGTGTTGTGGGTCTTGCGGGATGTAACTCGAAGAGTTCCTCGTCGGTCGAGTCCTGCTCCCCCGGCGCGAGCTCCTTGCCCACCCACTCCTTCAGGGCCGGCGCGGCCGCGATCTCCCGCGCGACCCGGATGCCCCGGATCATCACCTCGCGGTCGTGCTCGTGGGTGAAGTAGCGCGGATCGACCTTGGGCTTGTCGTGGAAGTCGCGCGAGGACAGCCGCACGGTCCCCTTCGACTGCGCCCCGGTGACGTTCGGGGTGAGGCAGAAGGTGTTCTCCGCGGTCGGGTAGCCGTAGCGGACGATGTTGAGGTCGAAGGGCACCGAGCCGTAGTGGAACATCAGGTCCGGGTCGTCCGGCCCTCGGAGCCCGCGAAGATGCGATCTGCCACCACTGGGTCGACGCGGTGGGCTCGGCTGCAGGGCCTCCCACTGCACGAGGCCCTCCGGGTGGTCCTGGAGGTTCTCGCCCACGCCGGGCGCGTCGACCAGGACCTCGATGCCGACCTCGCGCAGGTGCTCGGCCGGCCCGATCCCGAGAGCATCAGCAGCTTCGGGCCGTCGATCGCCCCGGCCGAGAG
>JAGFBR010000399.1:0-13394 GCA_019925795.1 Dendrobium chrysotoxum | reverse complement strand
GGAGATAGAGCAAGAAGGAGAATGATGGAGAATTAGAAATAATAAGAGAGGGAGAGAGAGAGAGAGAATGATGGAGAATTAGAAAATATGAGGGAGGCGAGAGGGGGGAGAGAGAGAGAGAGATTGAGAAAGAAGGAGAATTAGAAATAATGAGAGAGGGGAGAGGGGGAGAGAGAGAGAGATTGAGAAAGAAGGAGAATTAGAAATAATGAGAGAGGGGAGAGAGATATATAATGATGGACAATTAGAAATAATGAGAGAGGGAGGGAGAGAGAGAGGAGAGAGAAAGCGGGAGTTAGAGCAAGAAGGAGAATTAGAAATGATAAAAGAGGAGAGAGGGAAAGAGAGAGAGAGAGAGGGAGATAGAGCAAGAAGGAGAATGATGGAGAATTAGAAATTAGGAGATAGGGAAAGAGAGAGAGATGGCAAGAGGGAGAATGACAAAGAATTTGAAATAATGAGAGAGAGAGAGAGAGAGAGAGAGCAAGAGGGAGAATATGGAGAATTAGAAATAATGAGAGAGGGAGAGGGGGACAGAGAGAGCAAGAGGGAGAATGATGGAGAATTCGAAATAATGAGAGAGAGGCGTAAGAGAGAGAGCAAGAGGGAGAATATGGAGAATTAAAAATAATGAGGGAAGAAGAGAGAGAGAGAGAGAGTGAGTGAGAGAAAGAGAGAGAGAGAGAGCAAGAAGGAGAATGATTGAGAATTAGAAATAATGATAGAGAGAGGAGAGAGAAAAAGGTAGATAGAGCAAGAAGGAGAATTAGAAATAATGAGAGAGGGGGAGAGGGAGAGAGGAGAGAGAGTAAGGGAGAGAGAGAGAATGTTGAAAAATTAGAAATAATGAGCGAGGGAGAGAGATAAACAGAGGAGAGAGAAAGGAGATAGAGCAAAAAGGAGAATTTGAAATAATAAGAGAGTAGAGAGGGAGTGAGAGAGAGAGAGAGGAGAGAGAAAGGGGGATAGAGAAAGAAGGAGAATGATGGAGAATTAGAAATAAGGAGAGTGGGATAGAGAGAGGGGAGAGAGAAAGAGGGAGATAAAGCAAGTAGGAGAATGTGGAGAATTAGGAATAATGAGAGAGGGATAGAGAGTGTGTGTAAGAAGGAGAATGATGGAGAATTAGAATTGATGAGAGTGAGAGAGAGAGAGAGATATAGGAGAGAGAAAAAGGGATATAGAGCAAGAAGGAGAATTAGAAATAATGAGAGAGGGGAGAGGGGGAGAGAGAGAGATAGAGCAAGAAGGAGAATGATTGAGAATTAGAAATTAGGAGAGAGGGATAGAGAGAGATGGCAAGAGGGAGAATGATGGAGAATTAGAAATAATAAGAGAGGAGGAGAGAGAAAGAGAGAGAGAGAGTGAGTGAGAGAGAGAGAGCAAGGAAATTGATGAAGAATTATAAAAAATGAGAGAAGGAGGGAGAGAGAGAGAGGGAGAGAATTAGAATAATGAGAGAGAGAGAGAGAGGGAGGGAGAAAATGATGGAGAATTAGAATAATGAGAGAGAGAGAGAGAAGAGCTGAGAGAGAAGAGAGAGAGAGAATGAGAGGAGAGAGAAAGAGGGATATAAAGTAAGAAGGAGAATGTGGAGAATTAGGAATAATGAGAGAGGGAAATATAGAGAGAGAGGGCGAGAGAGAGAGCAAGAACGAGAATGATGGAGAATTAGATCTAATGAGAAGAGAGGAGAGAGAAAGAGGGAGAAAGAGCAAGAAGGAGAATGATGGAGCATTAGAAATAAGAAGAGGGATAGATAGGGAGAGAGAGGAGAGAGAAAAAGGCAGATAAAGCAAGAAGGAGAATTAGAAATATTGAGAGAGAGAGAGAGAGAGAGCACGAAGGAGATTGATGGAGATTTAAAAATAATGACAGAGAGAGGAGAGAGAAAAAGGTAGATAGAGCAAGAATGTGAATTAGAAATAATGAGAGAGGGGGAGAGGGAGAGAATGATGAAAAATTAGAAAGAATGAGAGAAGGAGAGAGAGAAACAGAGGAGAGAGAAGGAAGGAGATAGAGAGAGAGGAGAGAGAAATAGGGAGATAAAGCAAGTAGGAGAAAGTGGAAAATTAGGAATAATGAGACAGGGAGAGAGAGTGTGTGTAACAAGGAGAATGATGGAGAATTAGAATTAATGAGAGAGAGAGAGATAGGAGAGAGAAAAAGGGAGATAGAGCAAGAAGGAGAATTAGAAATAATGAGATTGGGGAGAGGGAGAAAAGAGAGAGAGAGAGAGAGAAAGAGAGAGATAGTGCAAGAAGGAGAATTAGAAATAATAAGAGGAGAGAGAGGGAGAGAGGGAGAGAGGAGAGAGAGGGGGAGATGGAGCAAGAAGGAGAATGATCGAGAATTAGAAATAATAAGAGAGGGAGAGAGAGAGAGAGAATGATGGAGAATTAAAAAATATGAGGGAGGCGAGAGGGGGGAGAGAGAGAGAGAGATTGAGAAAGAAGGAGAATTAGAAATAATGAGAGAGGGGAGATGGGGAGAGAGAGAGAGATTGAGAAAAAAGGAGAATTAGAAATAATGAGAGAGGGGAGAGGGGGAGAGAGAGAGAGAGAAAGCAGGAGAGAGAGAGAGAGAGTTATAATGATGGACAATTAGAAATAATGAGAGAGGGAGGGAGAGAGAGAGGAGAGAGAAAGAGGGAGATAGAGCAAGAAGGAGAATTATAAATGATAAAAGAGGAGAGAGGGAAAGAGAGAGAGAGGGAGATAGAGCAAGAAGGAGAATGATGGAGAATTCGAAATAATGAGAGAGAGGCGTAAGAGAGAGAGCAAGAAGGAGAATATGGAGAATTAGAAATAATGAGAGAGGGAGAGGGGGAGAGAGAGAGCAAGAGGGAAAATGATGGACAATTCGAAATAATGAGAGAGAGCAAGAGGGAGAATATGGAGAATTAGAAATAATAAGGGATGAAGAGAGAGAGAGAGAGAGAGAGAGAGAGAGAGAGAGAGAGAGAGAGTGAGTGAGAGAAGGATAGAGAGAGAGCAAGAAGGAGAATGATAGAGAGAGGAGAGAGAAAAAGGTAGATAGAGCAAGAAGGAGAATTAGAAATAATGAGAGAGGGGGAGAGGGAGAGAGGAGAGAGAGTAAGGGAGAGAGAGAGAATGTTGAAAATTAGAAATAATGAGCAGGGAGAGAGATAAACAGAGGAGAGATAAAGGAGATAGAGCAAAAAGGAGAATTTGAAATAATAATAGAGTAGAGAGGGAGTGAGAGAGAGAGAGAGAGGAGAGAGAAAGGGGGATAGAGAAAGAAGGAGAATGATGGAGAATTAGAAATAAGGAGAGTGGGATAGAGAGAGGGGAGAGAGAAAGAGGGAGATAAAGCAAGTAGGAGAATGTGGAGAATTAGGAATAATGAGAGAGGGATTGAGAGTGTGTGTAAGAAGGAGAATGATGGAGAATTAGAATTGATGAGAGAGAGAGAGAGAGATATAGGAGAGGAAAAAGGGATATAGAGCAAGAAGGAGAATTAGAATTAATGAGAGAGGGGAGAGGGGGAGAGAGAGATAGAGCAAGAAGGAGAATGATTGAGAATTAGAAATTAGGAGAGAGGGATAGAGAGAGATGGCAAGAGGGAGAATGATGGAGAATTAGAAATAATAAGAGAGGAGGAGAGAGAAAGAGAGAGAGAGAGTGAGTGAGAGAGAGAGAGAGCAAGGAAATTGATGAAGAATTATAAAAAATGAGAGAAGGAGGGAGAGAGAGAGAGGGAGAGAATTAGAATAATGAGAGAGAGAGAGAGGGAGGGAGAAAATGATGGAGAATTAGAATAATGAGAGAGAGAGAGAGAAGAGCTGAGAGAGAAGAGAGAGAGAGAATGAGAGGAGAGAGAAAGAGGGATATAAAGTAAGAAGGAGAATGTGGAGAATTAGGAATAATGAGAGAGGGAAATATAGAGAGAGAGGGCGAGAGAGAGAGCAAGAACGAGAATGATGGAGAATTAGATCTAATGAGAAGAGAGGAGAGAGAAAGAGGGAGAAAGAGCAAGAAGGAGAATGATGGAGCATTAGAAATAAGAAGAGGGATAGATAGGGAGAGAGAGGAGAGAGAAAAAGGCAGATAAAGCAAGAAGGAGAATTAGAAATATTGAGAGAGAGAGAGAGAGAGCAAGAAGGAGATTGATGGAGATTTAAAAATAATGACAGAGAGAGGAGAGAGAAAAAGGTAGATAGAGCAAGAATGTGAATTAGAAATAATGAGAGAGGGGGAGAGGGAGAGAATGATGAAAAATTAGAAATAATGAGAGAAGGAGAGAGAGAAACAGAGGAGAGAGAAGGAAGGAGATAGAGAGAGAGGAGAGAGAAATAGGGAGATAAAGCAAGTAGGAGAAAGTGGAAAATTAGGAATAATGAGACAGGGAGAGAGTGTGTGTAAGAAGGAGAATGATGGAGAATTAGAATTAATGAGAGAGAGAGATAGGAGAGAGAAAAAGGGAGATAGAGCAAGAAGGAGAATTAGAAATAATGAGATTGGGGAGAGGGAGAGAAGAGAGAGAGAGAGAGAGAGAGAGAGAGAGAGAGAGAAAGAGGGAGATAGTGCAAGAAGGAGAATTAGAAATAATAAGAGGAGAGATAGGGAGAGAGGGAGAGAGGAGAGAGAGAGAGGGAGATGGAGCAAGAAGGAGAATGATGGAGAATTAGAAATAATGAGAGAGAGAGAGAGAGGAGGTAGAGCAAGAAAGAGAATTAGAAATTATGAGATAGGGGGGAGAGAGACAGAGAGAGGAGAGAGAAAGAGGGAGATAGAGCAAGAAGGAGAATGATGGAGAATTAGAAATAATAAGAGAGGGAGAGAGAGAGAGAGAATGATGGAGAATTAGAAAATATGAGGGAGGCGAGAGGGGGGAGAGAGAGAGAGATTGAGAAAGAAGGAGAATTAGAAATAATTAGAGAGGGGAGAGGGGGAGAGAGAGAGAGATTGAGAAAAAAGGAGAATTAGAAATAATGAGAGAGGGGAGAGGGGGAGAGAGAAATCAGGAGAGTGAGAGAGAGAGAGAGTTATAATGATGGACAATTAGAAATAATGAGAGAGGGAGGGAGAGAGAGGAGAGAGAAAGAGGGAGATAGAGCAAGAAGGAGAATTAGAAATGATAAAAGAGGAGAGAGGGAAAGAGAGAGAGAGAGGAGAGAGAGAGAGAGAGGGAGATAGAGCAAGAAGGAGAATGATGGAGAATTAGAAATAATAAGAGAGGGAGAGAGAGAGAGAGAATGATGGAGAATTAAAAAATATGAGGGAGGCGAGAGGGGGGAGAGAGAGAGAGAGATTGAGAAAGAAGGAGAATTAGAAATAATGAGAGAGGGGAGATGGGGAGAGAGAGAGAGATTGAGAAAAAAGGAGAATTAGAAATAATGAGAGAGGGGAGAGGGGGAGAGAGAGAGAGAGAGAAAGCAGGAGAGAGAGAGAGAGAGTTATAATGATGGACAATTAGAAATAATGAGAGAGGGAGGGAGAGAGAGAGGAGAGAGAAAGAGGGAGATAGAGCAAGAAGGAGAATTATAAATGATAAAAGAGGAGAGAGGGAAAGAGAGAGAGAGAGGAGAGAGAGAGAGGGAGATAGAGCAAGAAGGAGAATGATGGAGAATTCGAAATAATGAGAGAGAGGCGTAAGAGAGAGAGCAAGAAGGAGAATATGGAGAATTAGAAATAATGAGAGAGGGAGAGGGGGAGAGAGAGAGCAAGAGGGAAAATGATGGACAATTCGAAATAATGAGAGAGAGCAAGAGGGAGAATATGGAGAATTAGAAATAATGAGGGATGAAGAGAGAGAGAGAGAGAGAGAGAGAGAGAGAGAGAGAGCGAGAGAGAGTGAGTGAGAGAAGGATAGAGAGAGAGCAAGAAGGAGAATGATAGAGAGAGGAGAGAGAAAAAGGTAGATAGAGCAAGAAGGAGAATTAGAAATAATGAGAGAGGGGGAGAGGGAGAGAGGAGAGAGAGTAAGGGAGAGAGAGAGAATGTTGAAAAATTAGAAATAATGAGCAAGGGAGAGAGATAAACAGAGGAGAGAAAAAAGGAGATAGAGCAAAAAGGAGGATTTGAAATAATAATAGAGTAGAGAGGGAGTGAGAGAGAGAGAGAGAGGAGAGAGAAAGGGGGATAGAGAAAGAAGGAGAATGATGGAGAATTAGAAATAAGGAGAGTGGGATAGAGAGAGGGGAGAGAGAAAGAGGGAGATAAAGCAAGTAGGAGAATGTGGAGAATTAGGAATAATGAGAGAGGGATTGAGAGTGTGTGTAAGAAGGAGAATGATGGAGAATTAGAATTGATGAGAGAGAGAGAGAGAGATATATAGGAGAGGGAAAAAGGGATATAGAGCAAGAAGGAGAATTAGAATTAATGAGAGAGGGGAGAGGGGGAGAGAGAGATAGAGCAAGAAGGAGAATGATTGAGAATTAGAAATTAGGAGAGAGGGATAGAGAGAGATGGCAAGAGGGAGAATGATGGAGAATTAGAAATAATAAGAGAGGAGGAGAGAGAAAGAGAGAGAGAGAGAGTGAGTGAGAGAGAGAGAGCAAGGAAATTGATGAAGAATTATAAAAAATGCGAGAAGGAGGGAGAGAGAGAGAGGGAGAGAATTAGAATAATGAGAGAGAGAGAGAGGGAGGGAGAAAATGATGGAGAATTAGAATAATGAGAGAGAGAGAGAGAAGAGCTGAGAGAGAAGAGAGAGAGAGAATGAGAGGAGAGAGAAAGAGGGATATAAAGTAAGAAGGAGAATGTGGAGAATTAGGAATAAGGAGAGGGAAATATAGAGAGAGGGCGAGAGAGAGAGCAAGAACGAGAATGATGGAGAATTTGATCTAATGAGAAGATAGGAGAGAGAAAGAGGGAGAAAGAGCAAGAAGGAGAATGATGGAGCATTAGAAATAAGAAGAGGGATAGATAGGGAGAGAGAGGAGAGAGAAAAAGGCAAATAAAGCAAGAAGGAGAATTAGAAATATTGAGAGAGAGAGAGAGAGAGCAAGAAGGAGATTGATGGAGATTTAAAAATAATGACAGAGAGAGGAGAGAGAAAAAGGTTGATAGAGCAAGAATGTGAATTAGAAATAATGAGAGAGGGGGAGAGGGAGAGAATGATGAAAAATTAGAAATAATGAGAGAAGGAGAGAGAGAAACAGAGGAGAGAGAAGGAAGGAGATAGAGAGAGAGGAGAGAGAAATAGGGAGATAAAGCAAGTAGGAGAAAGTGGAAAATTAGGAATAATGAGACAGGGAGAGAGTGTGTGTAAGAAGGAGAATGATGGAGAATTAGAATTAATGAGAGAGAGAGATAGGAGAGAGAAAAAGGGAGATAGAGCAAGAAGGAGAATTAGAAATAATGAGATTGGGGAGAGGGAGAGAAAGAGAGAGAGAGAGAGAGAGAGAGAGAGAGAGATAGTGCAAGAAGGAGAATTAGAAATAATAAGAGGAGAGATAGGGAGAGAGGGAGAGAGGAGAGAGAGAGAGGGAGATGGAGCAAGAAGGAGAATAATGGAGAATTAGAAATAATGAGAGAGAGAGAGAGAGGAGGTAGAGCAAGAAAGAGAATTAGAAATTATGAGATAGGGGGGAGAGAGACAGAGAGAGGAGAGAGAAAGAGGGAGATAGAGCAAGAAGGAGAATGATGGAGAATTAGAAATAATAAGAGAGGGAGAGAGAGAGAGAGAATGATGGAGAATTAGAAAATATGAGGGAGGCGAGAGGGGGGAGAGAGAGAGAGATTGAGAAAGAAGGAGAATTAGAAATAATTAGAGAGGGGAGAGGGGGAGAGAGAGAGAGATTGAGAAAAAAGGAGAATTAGAAATAATGAGAGAGGGGAGAGGGGGAGAGAGAAATCAGGAGAGTGAGAGAGAGAGAGTTATAATGATGGACAATTAGAAATAATGAGAGAGGGAGGGAGAGAGAGGAGAGAGAAAGAGGGAGATAGAGCAAGAAGGAGAATTAGAAATGATAAAAGAGGAGAGAGGGAAAGAGAGAGAGAGAGGAGAGAGAGAGAGAGAGGGAGATAGAGCAAGAAGGAGAATGATGGAGAATTAGAAATAATAAGAGAGGGAGAGAGAGAGAGAGAATGATGGAGAATTAAAAAATATGAGGGAGGCGAGAGGGGGGAGAGAGAGAGAGAGATTGAGAAAGAAGGAGAATTAGAAATAATGAGAGAGGGGAGATGGGGAGAGAGAGAGAGATTGAGAAAAAAGGAGAATTAGAAATAATGAGAGAGGGGAGAGGGGGAGAGAGAGAGAGAGAGAAAGCAGGAGAGAGAGAGAGAGAGAGTTATAATGATGGACAATTAGAAATAATGAGAGAGGGAGGGAGAGAGAGAGGAGAGAGAAAGAGGGAGATAGAGCAAGAAGGAGAATTATAAATGATAAAAGAGGAGAGAGGGAAAGAGAGAGAGAGAGGAGAGAGAGAGAGGGAGATAGAGCAAGAAGGAGAATGATGGAGAATTCGAAATAATGAGAGAGAGGCGTAAGAGAGAGAGCAAGAAGGAGAATATGGAGAATTAGAAATAATGAGAGAGGGAGAGGGGGAGAGAGAGAGCAAGAGGGAAAATGATGGACAATTCGAAATAATGAGAGAGAGCAAGAGGGAGAATATGGAGAATTAGAAATAATAAGGGATGAAGAGAGAGAGAGAGAGAGAGAGAGAGAGAGAGAGCGAGAGAGAGTGAGTGAGAGAAGGATAGAGAGAGAGCAAGAAGGAGAATGATAGAGAGAGGAGAGAGAAAAAGGTAGATAGAGCAAGAAGGAGAATTAGAAATAATGAGAGAGGGGGAGAGGGAGAGAGGAGAGAGAGTAAGGGAGAGAGAGAGAATGTTGAAAATTAGAAATAATGAGCAAGGGAGAGAGATAAACAGAGGAGAGATAAAGGAGATAGAGCAAAAAGGAGAATTTGAAATAATAATAGAGTAGAGAGGGAGTGAGAGAGAGAGAGAGAGGAGAGAGAAAGGGGGATAGAGAAAGAAGGAGAATGATGGAGAATTAGAAATAAGGAGAGTGGGATAGAGAGAGGGGAGAGAGAAAGAGGGAGATAAAGCAAGTAGGAGAATGTGGAGAATTAGGAATAATGAGAGAGGGATTGAGAGTGTGTGTAAGAAGGAGAATGATGGAGAATTAGAATTGATGAGAGAGAGAGAGAGAGATATATAGGAGAGGGAAAAAGGGATATAGAGCAAGAAGGAGAATTAGAATTAATGAGAGAGGGGAGAGGGGGAGAGAGAGATAGAGCAAGAAGGAGAATGATTGAGAATTAGAAATTAGGAGAGAGGGATAGAGAGAGATGGCAAGAGGGAGAATGATGGAGAATTAGAAATAATAAGAGAGGAGGAGAGAGAAAGAGAGAGAGAGAGAGTGAGTGAGAGAGAGAGAGCAAGGAAATTGATGAAGAATTATAAAAAATGCGAGAAGGAGGGAGAGAGAGAGAGGGAGAGAATTAGAATAATGAGAGAGAGAGAGAGAGGGAGGGAGAAAATGATGGAGAATTAGAATAATGAGAGAGAGAGAGAGAAGAGCTGAGAGAGAAGAGAGAGAGAGAATGAGAGGAGAGAGAAAGAGGGATATAAAGTAAGAAGGAGAATGTGGAGAATTAGGAATAAGGAGAGGGAAATATAGAGAGAGGGCGAGAGAGAGAGCAAGAACGAGAATGATGGAGAATTTGATCTAATGAGAAGATAGGAGAGAGAAAGAGGGAGAAAGAGCAAGAAGGAGAATGATGGAGCATTAGAAATAAGAAGAGGGATAGATGGGAAGAGAGAGGAGAGAGAAAAAGGCAAATAAAGCAAGAAGGATAATTAGAAATATTGAGAGAGAGAGAGAGAGCAAGAAGGAGATTGATGGAGATTTAAAAATAATGACAGAGAGAGAGGAGAGAGAAAAAGGTTAATAGAGCAAGAATGTGAATTAGAAATAATGAGAGAAGGAGAGAGAGAAACAGAGGAGAGAGAAGGAAGGAGATAGAGAGAGAGGAGAGAGAAATAGGGAGATAAAGCAAGTAGGAGAAAGTGGAAAATTAGGAATAATGAGACAGGGAGAGAGTGTGTGTAAGAAGGAGAATGATGGAGAATTAGAATTAATGAGAGAGAGAGATAGGAGAGAGAAAAAGGGAGATAGAGCAAGAAGGAGAATTAGAAATAATGAGATTGGGGAGAGGGAGAGAAAGAGAGAGAGAGAGAGAGAGAGAGAGAGAGAAAGAGGGAGATAGTGCAAGAAGGAGAATTAGAAATAATAAGAGGAGAGATAGGGAGAGAGGGAGAGAGGAGAGAGAGAGGGAGATGGAGCAAGAAGGAGAATGATGGAGAATTAGAAATAATGAGAGAGAGAGAGAGAGGAGGTAGAGCAAGAAAGAGAATTAGAAATTATGAGATAGGGGGGAGAGAGACAGAGAGAGGAGAGAGAAAGAGGGAGATAGAGCAAGAAGGAGAATGATGGAGAATTAGAAATAATAAGAGAGGGAGAGAGAGAGAGAGAATGATGGAGAATTAGAAAATATGAGGGAGGCGAGAGGGGGGAGAGAGAGAGAGATTGAGAAAGAAGGAGAATTAGAAATAATGAGAGAGGGGAGAGGGGGAGAGAGAGAGAGATTGAGAAAAAAGGAGAATTAGAAATAATGAGAGAGGGGAGAGGGGGAGAGAGAAATCAGGAGAGTGAGAGAGAGAGAGTTATAATGATGGACAATTAGAAATAATGAGAGAGGGAGGGAGAGAGAGGAGAGAGAAAGAGGGAGATAGAGCAAGAAGGAGAATTAGAAATGATAAAAGAGGAGAGAGGGAAAGAGAGAGAGAGAGGAGAGAGAGAGAGAGAGGGAGATAGAGCAAGAAGGAGAATGATGGAGAATTAGAAATAATAAGAGAGGGAGAGAGAGAGAGAGAATGATGGAGAATTAAAAAATATGAGGGAGGCGAGAGGGGGGAGAGAGAGAGAGAGATTGAGAAAGAAGGAGAATTAGAAATAATGAGAGAGGGGAGATGGGGAGAGAGAGAGAGATTGAGAAAAAAGGAGAATTAGAAATAATGAGAGAGGGGAGAGGGGGAGAGAGAGAGAGAGAGAAAGCAGGAGAGAGAGAGAGAGAGTTATAATGATGGACAATTAGAAATAATGAGAGAGGGAGGGAGAGAGAGAGGAGAGAGAAAGAGGGAGATAGAGCAAGAAGGAGAATTATAAATGATAAAAGAGGAGAGAGGGAAAGAGAGAGAGAGAGGAGAGAGAGAGAGGGAGATAGAGCAAGAAGGAGAATGATGGAGAATTCGAAATAATGAGAGAGAGGCGTAAGAGAGAGAGCAAGAAGGAGAATATGGAGAATTAGAAATAATGAGAGAGGGAGAGGGGGAGAGAGAGAGCAAGAGGGAAAATGATGGACAATTCGAAATAATGAGAGAGAGCAAGAGGGAGAATATGGAGAATTAGAAATAATAAGGGATGAAGAGAGAGAGAGAGAGAGAGAGAGAGAGAGAGAGAGAGCGAGAGAGAGTGAGTGAGAGAAGGATAGAGAGAGAGCAAGAAGGAGAATGATAGAGAGAGGAGAGAGAAAAAGGTAGATAGAGCAAGAAGGAGAATTAGAAATAATGAGAGAGGGGGAGAGGGAGAGAGGAGAGAGAGTAAGGGAGAGAGAGAGAATGTTGAAAATTAGAAATAATGAGCAAGGGAGAGAGATAAACAGAGGAGAGATAAAGGAGATAGAGCAAAAAGGAGAATTTGAAATAATAATAGAGTAGAGAGGGAGTGAGAGAGAGAGAGAGAGGAGAGAGAAAGGGGGATAGAGAAAGAAGGAGAATGATGGAGAATTAGAAATAAGGAGAGTGGGATAGAGAGAGGGGAGAGAGAAAGAGGGAGATAAAGCAAGTAGGAGAATGTGGAGAATTAGGAATAATGAGAGAGGGATTGAGAGTGTGTGTAAGAAGGAGAATGATGGAGAATTAGAATTGATGAGAGAGAGAGAGAGAGATATATAGGAGAGGGAAAAAGGGATATAGAGCAAGAAGGAGAATTAGAATTAATGAGAGAGGGGAGAGGGGGAGAGAGAGATAGAGCAAGAAGGAGAATGATTGAGAATTAGAAATTAGGAGAGAGGGATAGAGAGAGATGGCAAGAGGGAGAATGATGGAGAATTAGAAATAATAAGAGAGGAGGAGAGAGAAAGAGAGAGAGAGAGTGAGTGAGAGAGAGAGAGCAAGGAAATTGATGAAGAATTATAAAAAATGAGAGAAGGAGGGAGAGAGAGAGAGGGAGAGAATGATGGAGAATTAGAATAATGAGAGAGAGAGAGAGGGAGGGAGAAAATGATGGAGAATTAGAATAATGAGAGAGAGAGAGAAGAGCTGAGAGAGAAGAGAGAGAGAGAATGAGAGGAGAGAGAAAGAGGGATATAAAGTAAGAAGGAGAATGTGGAGAATTAGGAATAATGAGAGAGGGAAATATAGAGAGAGAGGGCGAGAGAGAGAGCAAGAACGAGAATGATGGAGAATTAGATCTAATGAGAAGAGAGGAGAGAGAAAGAGGGAGAAAGAGCAAGAAGGAGAATGATGGAGCATTAGAAATAAGAAGAGGGATAGATAGGGAGAGAGAGGAGAGAGAAAAAGGCAAATAAAGCAAGAAGGAGAATTAGAAATATTGAGAGAGAGAGAGAGAGAGCAAGAAGGAGATTGATGGAGATTTAAAAATAATGACAGAGAGAGAGGAGAGAGAAAAAGGTAGATAGAGCAAGAATGTGAATTAGAAATAATGAGAGAGGGGGAGAGGGAGAGAATGATGAAAAATTAGAAAGAATGAGAGAAGGAGAGAGAGAAACAGAGGAGAGAGAAGGAAGGAGATAGAGAGAGGAGAGAGAAATAGGGAGATAAAGCAAGTAGGAGAAAGTGGAAAATTAGGAATAATGAGACAGGGAGAGAGTGTGTGTAAGAAGGAGAATGATGGAGAATTAGAATTAATGAGAGAGAGAGATAGGAGAGAGAAAAAGGGAGATAGAGCAAGAAGGAGAATTAGAAATAATGAGATTGGGGAGAGGGAGAGAAAGAGAGAGAGAGAGAGAGAGAGAGAGAGAGAAGAGGGAGATAGTGCAAGAAGGAGAATTAGAAATAATAAGAGGAGAGATAGGGAGAGAGGGAGAGAGGAGAGAGAGAGGGAGATGGAGCAAGAAGGAGAATGATGGAGAATTAGAAATAATGAGAGAGAGAGAGAGAGGAGGTAGAGCAAGAAAGAGAATTAGAAATTATGAGATAGGGGGGAGAGAGACAGAGAGAGGAGAGAGAAAGAGGGAGATAGAGCAAGAAGGAGAATGATGGAGAATTAGAAATAATAAGAGAGGGAGAGAGAGAGAGAATGATGGAGAATTAGAAAATATGAGGGAGGCGAGAGGGGGGAGAGAGAGAGAGATTGAGAAAGAAGGAGAATTAGAAATAATGAGAGAGGGGAGAGGG
>JAGFBR010000057.1:0-34600 GCA_019925795.1 Dendrobium chrysotoxum | reverse complement strand
AAAAGGATGAGAAAATGCATCCAACAGTCAAAGAACGTCTACGGTCAATGAACAAGAATAACATCCTCAGCCCAAAAAGTGAAACAAATCTGAGACAGAGCAGCAAGATTGGTCCTCGAACTACAAATAAAGAAATCCCATTCACAGGCATAGAAACGAATTCACAAGACGCGTCCCAAAGGCAAGCTTATCCCGAAGGAACTTTTGATGGTCTACAGTCAGAATCGGTCAAACAGGAACGAAAGCCGATAAAGGCTCAAAAGCAGTATGCAAAGAAAGTAGAAACTTCTTCACCGCTAGAATTAAATGTAGTAAGCGTGAATTCGACAACAAAGTCAGACAGCCAAGACACAACAAACAAAGGAGAAAATATTTGCCGTCGAGAAATTCCAACACGGGAAGAAGAAGAAGAAGAAGAAGCTAAAATTAGCCCGACAACCATCAAAGACAAGAATAGACTGATCAATTCGAATTTGGTTCTCAATTCGATCGAAAATTTGACACAAGCGTCAAATGAAGTGAATGAGCCGAGTAACAAATCTTCACAGGCCAGTCAAAAACTACAGGAAGATGGGATTCAATGGCAAATCGTGAATCAAGTGAGAAGTTCAAATTTGCAAAACATCCTGCCAATTCAAACTTTTGCTGTACATCAGATGCGAGAGGATGAAGAGACAATTGCTAGCGTATCGTCGAGGAACAATGAACGGAAATGCACGAGAAGATCTTATTACGTGCAAAGGAGTACCGAAGAAGAGGAAACGAGAAAAGCCGTGTATTCTGCCTTTGAATGTGGTACGAAAGGTGAGAAGAATAGTGCACGTTTGAAGAAATCAGATCACTTTAGCGCTAATGAAAGGGCTCTAGACTCAGATGCAAGGCTAGTAACAAACAAACAAAGAAGCAGCCACAACAATGAGAATGTAAACAAAGAATACCAGGCTGATTTCAGCGAGAAAGGCAGCACGGAAATCATTTGCCGCACAGATGTTCGAATGCAGAACTTTTCACATTGCATAGAGTCAATCGAAAGACAGGCCTTTTGCTCAAATTCCCATCCTTCACAGGAGGAAAGCACTATTGATCAATTTGATAAAAATTCTCTTTTACGGCAGAACTTCGAATCAAAATTGGTTCCATCGAAGTCACAACAAATCTTGTCGAATTACAAGGTAGGACAAACAAAAGTGAAACAAACACAATTCCAATCAGAGGAAAATGTCTTAAGTCGCAGACAGGCGCCCGACCATGGTCTGGAAGAATTTGATTCTTTACAGATGATGCAAGCTTCATTAACAAAGATCTACACTATTCCCAACAACAATGGAACTTATTGTGCTCATCTTCTGGAAACGGCGACAAAGGAACTTCTGCAAAGAACGTAGAAGGTACAAATTCGAATTTTTTGGACAATCAAGTGCCTCAAATTAGTGCATACAATGAGTCAAATATATCGAAAGATTTAATTCACAAAGATGGATTGTTTTCATCACGTTCTGCAATCCATCAATGGCATTAGATCAGAATTGGGAAGTTGAAAGTGTGAAACCACGAGAACCAAATCTGTTTGAGCAAAAGATGAGCTCGAAACTTGGCAGAATCGGGACCGAAGGAGCAGTTGAGACAAAGCCCAAAAGAAGCATGGGAAAATGCATTGAATCACAATCTGAACTTGCATCGGTAATCGATAATGCAGGTAAATTATTCAAGCACGGCAAAAAAGATTATGAGCAAGAATGTTTTGATAAATTGGAGTATATAAACAATGATACATTTGTAGGTTGTAAAGATACGAAGCGGCCTTCATCACATTCTACTCCGTCGCAAACGCGATCCCTCACATTGTCATCGCTGTATCAAAGTGATAAAGAAATCGAAACAAGATTAATTCTATTGTAAAAGAAGGAATTTCTTCAGTCGATCGAAGATCAATCTCTTCAATCGCACCGACTCTGGTTACAGCTCTCGCATCTTTGCCCAGCGATCGATTTTTGGACACCGATCAAAACTTATCCACAAACGTCAACGTATCCAGCTTGTCGTTGAGTAGCTCATCTGACGAATTTGCTATACCGGGAGCTTTTGAAAATTACAGACCCAGACAAACTGAAAGTTCGACTATGTCCCGCTTGCAAAGATCGAAATCAGTTCAATCGCTATTGCCTAAGCGTGAGAAAAAAAAAGACTCGTCATCCTTGCGCTCATCGCACAGCTCAGTCTCGGACACATTCAAGAGTGCCTGCAACGAAGAGATGTCGCAACAGCAAGAGCAGGCAAGTAGCTCTCGCTCTACCTTGACAGGCTGGCAAGAAGAGATCGATTCAGAAGCGGACAATGTTACTTCTCCACGGTTGCTCATGAAGCAAGCTCAAAAAGCTCAACTACGCGCCTCTCATCTCATTGGTCATCCAAGCACGCCTAGTACAGCGCAAGACCTGTCTTTCTCACGGCAAACATCGTTTTTTGATCAGATGGGCGTCGAACATGAAGAAGAAGAAGAAAGTTTCAGGGAAGCCCATCGAGTTCATCGTCGATGTTCGAGCGACATTACATCTCACAATGCCCTCCTGAAAGGCCTTGGATTACGGTCTGGATTAGTCGAGGCACGCAAAGAAGTTTTGCCGCCTGCCAGACCTGCACGTCGATCGGCTCACGCCAGCAAAAACTCTGAAACATTCTTGAATGATTTAGGTTGTTGGATGGAGGAAACGGAGGAAATTAGATCGGATGTGTTGAATGAACGAAAAGCAATCATTGAGGAAATTGCAAGTTGTGCTTCTTTAAGCAGCGAGCACTTCGAGACTGCTTTCGAAGATAGCCGTGTTAGAGTCAATTCAAATCGAAGAAGCGTTGCACCTCCCATTCCACCGCGTCGACGACCTAAAAGTCGAGGAATGGCCGACTTGGACGGCATTCCAACTTCTGCTAAGATTCTTTCGTCTGATGCAAGTGGATCTTCGGACTCGTGGAGTAGACTAAACAAGGTACCGATGTACGTTCGCTTGGGACATTTACCAAATAGACTAATCGATGCACCTTCAACGATGTCTTGGCGGTCAAGAATAGGACAGCAAGAGTACAATGACCTCCTTCAAAAATTTGATCAGAGAGAGATGCACCGTCAAGAGGTGATCGAAGAACTTTACGTCACCGAGCACAATTTCATTGTTCAGGTTGCAAGCATCTTACGTACATTCAGCGATCCGCTACGCTTCTCTGATTATGCCTTTCATGATAGTGTTCCTGTAGAAGTTGCACGTCTGTTTCATGATTTGGATGTCATCTTGGCTGTTCATGTCAGAATGTTTAAAGCGCTTGATGCTAATATCAAAGCGCATCCTTCTTCTCTCATTGTTTCTCTAGCGGATGCTATCAAGCCAATGATCGATAGCTTTGCAGCATATCAATCTTATCTCATCCGATACGATTCGGTTATCAAGCTGTTGGATTCTCTCTCGCTCACAAGCGAAAAGGGCAGCTTGTCTTGGTTTGCGGAAACAATGGACAAACAAGCAAGTCTGGATGAATGCAAAGGATTAGGTTTTGGAAGCTTTTTGTTGAAGCCTGTTCAACGATTGATGAAATATCCTTTGTTTTTCAAACAATTAGACGAATTGATGGATGGAGCCCATCCGGACAAGAACGCAACAACTTCCCTTTATCGCGCAACTGAACGTCTGATCGGAAATATGAATGCTGTCAAAGCGCGTGAAGAGGATTTTGGAGCTCATCGCCTCTTTGGAGAATCGTATTTCCGGTTTACCTGAAGGACATTTCTTGGCAAATCGACAACGCAAATTGATCAAACAAGGTGAAATTCGTTGTGTAAGATTAACCGAGATGGAAAGGTTGTCTTTGCTAGAAACGCTCCAAATGGGAATCACCCAATCTCAATGGTCAAAGTCCGTTGTTGAACTGCTTCGATAGTCAAAAACACTCAAATCTGCGAAGATTGAGCTTGCTCGGTTCTTCTCCCGGCAGTTCTCCTGCCTTACTGGAAAATGAGCCAGGATTTGAATCGGGTAGTGCTTCGGGATGCTCAACTTCTTCGAACACTGCTTCAACACCTTCTGCAGGCTCTAATTTGACAATATCAAGCACGATGACTTCTCCTGCACTTTCAAGCACTTACTTTGATTTCAAGGTGTCAGATGAGGTTAATGACAAAGACGCAACAGAATTACAGTCTGGCATCCAAGTCCCCAAGCGCAAATCAGTTGCAGGCTTCCTTTTACGTGGTAATAATGCTACTCAGACGCCGCCTCTGCCTTCCATTGAATTTGGTAATAAGAGTATGAATAAAGTGCACGAAGAAGAAGAGCTTTATATCTTCGTTTTTGACGACATTTGTGTTCTAACAAAGCGCGATGCACGATCTTTAAAGGTAAAGAAGAAAGGAAGTGCCCCAATTCAGAACAAAAGGGGTCCTAATAATCTCAAGGAAGATCTGGACACATACACTGCTTTGGGCTACATTGGTATGTCAAAAATCTTGTCGGTACAACAGTGGAAAAATTCGTTAATGGGTCACAGTGATCTTTTGGAAGTTGAAGTGATGCCAGTGAAAACTGAATTTGGATCAAAAAATAATCTGACAGGGACTATTACGTTCTATTTTGAATTTGATCCTGCTACTAATCAAGGTGGCCAATGGCATCAAGCATTTGAACGCTCATTTTGTACAAGCATCCAGGTACGAAAAGAACGATCTACCGGAACAAGTGTATCAGCGAAAGAGATGGACAAAATTCTTAACGCTCAATTGGAATGGCGCCGACGTGAGAAGCACATTACAGAGGTCGTCAATAATGCAGCTCTTGCGGTCGATAGAAAGAACCTTGCCGCTCTGCTCCAAGCTGGCCTGCCTTTCCCACGTTCTCCTTCGCAACAGAATCTTGCCGATCTTGCCTTTCGTACAGCAGCAAAAGTTGAATCGAGCGGTTTGGACGTAGAGAAAAAGAAAGAAAACTTTATTGACCGTCAAAGGGCGTCTTCGAACGGTCAAACTTCTTCGATTTCCCCAACCTCTCCTAATCCTACTCGTCCCTCTTTATCGAGATTGCGTCATGTCAATTCTAATCCTAGCTTGCGTCAGTCGTCACAAGCGGCAGCCATTTCTGCTTCTCGTCAAATTGATGTGGAAGGAATTCCTAGAATCGGAGATATGAACGCAATGTGTGGAGGTGTTGGAAAAGCTTCTGCAATTTCATGGGAGCAAGACAGACAAGAAGAACGCAAATGGTGGAGAATTCGATTACGTGAAGTGGAAAGAGAGAGTGAAAGACAAGAAGAAGTTGACAAGATGGTGGAATCGCGTAGATCGCGTGTGTCTATGCCATCCCCTCATGCTTTACATGTGGCTGCTTTCGATCAAGCATACCCTTCGCCAAATCGACTTTCCAATCCGTTGAACAATAATAATGTAAATGGTTTTGACAAATCGGTCGAAAATGCAACGATGGACGCTTTACATTTCGCTACTCCCAGTCCTGCTCGTACCATTCGCACAAACAAAGTACGAAAAGGATTGCCAATCTTGAAAATCAATTGATGCAGCTTTCAATCTATTTAACATCAAATTTCGCCCATTAATCATTTATTCATATCACAGTCAGTCGTTGCCCTCCATTTCAGTAAACGATTTTGCATATAGTTATCGTAAATATATCCTGTAACAATATACCCCTCATTGTGTAATCAACTACATTTTACTTATCAAGTCTACTAATATACATACATGTAAATTATTGTACAAAAGTTGTAGAGCTCATAAAGAGACGACTGTATATGATGATGGTGATGTAATGCTCAAATATGTGCGGCTCTAGAATCTGACAAGATTTTGAAACGCTTGTTACGCCAAGTTACCTTGTTATCACATAAGGCAACAAACCAAATCGGTAAAAGCCAATAATTCTCTTGCTAGCCAAGCCAATCGGAACTTTAACACGATTTCCGGCTTTGCAAAATCGATCAATTGTGCAGGATTGGATGAATTGGAAATCAAAGTTGAAGAAGTAGAAGAAGTGATGATCGGTTTTCTGCCTGCGATTTGAATACTTGCTAAAACGGCAAAATCGATCAAATGCCAAAAAGTTAAATGAATAAGAAAAAAGGCAAATCCGAGTAAATAACGACCCTTATTGTAACCCGGAATACCAGTTTGGGTGATCCCAAGCCACGGTAGCCAAACATGAAACAAAGCCGTGGTTGCAATCATTCCACATACGATCGATTCAGTAAATGGTTCAAGGTATGTGGCTAAAGGAACCATATGTCTCCTTACACGAATCCAACGTACCCTTCTATTCCAATAATCGCCTAAGCTCTTTACTTCTCCGACCGAAGTTCTGGCAACATCACAAGAAGCAAGGGTATGGGCTAAATTCATTGGCGGTTTCCATAATGAAGTTGCTAACATATTGTCTTCGGCCAAATAGATGGAAAAAACGTGCTAATGGTCTTGCTGAAGTGGCAGAGACATTATCTTTTTCTTCGTTGTCTGAACTTTCCTCATTCCATCCAATTTCGTTTGACCTTTGAGAAGAGGAAGAAAAAGCGATACTACCGATCGCACCTCTTTCTCCTCTCGTACCTTCTGCGCTTACATTGAAAAAGGAATCTGGTACGTTTGCCAAATCACTCTTTCTGTACAAATTGGATTTACCCATCACGCAACTTTCCAAGCTGAGAGCATTGATGGCAAGATACATCTTTGCATGATTTGTGCTTAAAAAGATGGCCTCTATATGTGATCCCATCGAAGTTGAATGAGGGGTAACGCCTAATGGCACATGATGCACCAATCCAACCCGAGCATCGTCTCCTCCATGTGGCAGTCTGTTGAGCCATTTAGGTGCAGGTTGACGTGGTCTATCCTGTAAAGCAGCAACTGCACGGGCTAGAGAATCGGGAGACATTTGTACTTGAGCGTCCAAAGTCCAAAGGATGTCAAATTGAGCTGCCGCATACGGTCTTACCAAATTACAAATCTTTGGATTGACACCAGCAGGTTCATCACCAATTATGATTCTCGATCGTACATCAGGATAACGAGCACATATCCTTTTGGCAATCGGTAAAGCTTGATCATTTTCATCGCGAACAGATAGGATAATTTCGAATAAATCGTTTGGATAATTTTGTTCAAATGCAGATGCAAGATTCGAAGCGAGATTGTGATCCAAACCAGCCAAAGGTCGTAAAATGCTTACGCCAGATTGAAATTTTCGACGTTCAATTTCTTGCGTATTCCTTGATGTATTCGGAGAGGATGGAGGTGAGATCGGAGGTGATGAAAAGACGTTTCGTAATGGCAATACGGGCAGTTCGCTGATCTTTCGTTTACTTGCCGGTTTTCCAAACAAGGTTTGTGCTTGACTCAATCCTAAAAGGGATATTGACCAAATTGCGATATAGTAAATCAATGCAATAAAACCAAGAACGGATGCCAATCCTGAAGAGCTAGACGTTATTTCTTCTTGCGAGATTGATATGCCCTCCATTTCCTCTGCAATGATGATCGATGTCCGAACAATGAATTTTGATCAGAGGCAGAAACAGGAGTGCATCTTCAATTCAGTCTTCACCTCCCCCAACGTCTTTAGCGCGAAAAGTTCTTCTTGACGGGCTATCAGGAGAAGCAGACTTTAATACAGGCACAAGGCTATGAGTCTATGTAAAAAGAGCGAATCCGCGGAAATAAAACAAAACAAACTCAAGAAGGCAAGCTGAATGAAATGATTGATAGCAGGTAGTATTATGGTACAAAAAAAAAGAGATGAATCTAAAAAGATAAAAAAGTTAATCACTTTCTCTCATTCTATTGTGTACCTTCCATCTGTGTATCTTTCGGAGCTTCGTTTTCGCCTTTTGCCTTTTCTGCATCTAATCTCCATTGTTTACTCTCCTCTGAATAATCTTCCACCTTGATATCGTTCAATCCTAAATCCTCATTTTGATCCCATGTACGTTCATATTCCACTTCTTCCAATTGTTCATCCTTGTCGGGTGCATACGGATTTTGAATATAACTATCGGCCAAAGGATCATCGAGAATGACTGTATATGGACAGATTTGTGCGCTCATCACTCCTTTCAACTTTCCCAAGAAACCTTCTAAATTCTCTCGTTGAATTGATGAATCACCACGCATCAAAACTCGTTCAGACAATTCATCGTACACCTGTTGCAAAAGACCTTCTAATGTGGTAAAACGACCTCCCAACGTTCCAGGCGCAAGATGCAAATCGATATCAGGTATACTCAATCCAGCAGATTCAGATTTAAGAATATCTCTCGATAAATCTTCTGCATCTTCCACGCGAAGGGTAAGCTTTCTACCTCTCGGGGGAATTGCAGATCCACTTTTCACTTCATTATCCCGATAGCCACATGAATCGCAATTGGTCGACATGATCAGAATATCCTTGAAATAGGGAATATTAACCTTTTTCATATTGGTTTCCAAAGTGGCAGAGCAACTGCTGCACGTGCCGGGAAATGTGAATACTTCTTCATTGTCGAATTCTGTTTCACCTTGACTTTTGCTGAAACCACCACCGATTCCTGTAGCATCGATTGCGGCAGCTTTGCTTGCCATAGGTACAGCTTCGCCATCTTGTCCTTTACTTCTCTTTTGTTCGCGTGATTCGACGTTCGAATCTGAACTGCCTCCCTTTTGAGCTCCAGTTCCTGCTTCTCTTGTATCATTTGCTGATGATGCTTCCTCTTGGTTTATTCCTAATCCTAATTCTGTATTTTGCTCCTTGGTTCTTGGATAATCACGTTTACTCCATTTAACATCACTCATCCCTTTTCCTTCGATTGAGCCAGTAAATTCGACAAAACTGTTACCAGTAGGATCATCAATTTTGAATGTGATTGGCGAAAATTGTCTCGAATCATCGTTTTTATCTGAAGTCTGTCTTGAATTTCCAACTGGTCCTTTGGAACTCAAGCCTTGTGAAGGCTGATCATCGGTAGAGCTTTGCTGTGTACCTCCTTCCTGTTCGTCAGCTTTTTCTTCTCCAACGACGCTACGCAATCTTGCACAAATTTCTTCAATCTTTTCATACACTTCCGGTTGCATGTGTTTCCTTAGCGGTTGGTCCATCTCTAAATCACGTAAGGTATCACTGAGAATACCTTCGATCGTTGTCAATTGTCCGCGTTTATTCGGAATAGTAAGTTGAATTTCTGGAACGGTAATTGTTGCATGTTCACTTTTGACAACTTGTCTGTTCAAATCAGAAACAGAAGTGACATGAATAGTATAAATGCAACCTTTTGGTTGAATCATCCCAGCCGATTGAATTTCATTATTTCGATTTCCACAATGATCACAATAAAAGGAAGCGATGATCACTTCACGAAAATAGGGAATGAAAGTGAGTAACAATCTCGTTGTTCCCAGTTCATGACATTGCATACAAAAAGATTCAATCTCTTGAACGGGTTGATCTGATCTCCCTGCTGATGTTCTTCTTGTTCGGAACCTGTTATTGTTGACTTTGCATTCTCCTCTTCATTTGAATTACTTGCCACTTGTTCTCCAATAGTTTTGAAGAATGGATCGTTGGAATTATTTGCTGACATTTTTGATTGCAAAACCTGTCTTTGATGTATGATGGTCAAACGGAATCAAAAATGGATGGTAGACAAAGGCAAAAATAAATCAAGCATGATGATCAATGGTCACCTTCTGTTTGTTTGTTTTTTTTTTTTTTCTTTTACGGCGTTAGAGCCTCCACGCCACAAAAATCTTCTAAAAAGTTTGATGAGAGTTGAGCACGTGTAGTGTGAGGAGTAGCAGAAAGTACATACACGTCCACTGTCGTGTGCCTAGCAGCACGCACTGCATACAACTTTCTCAAGCCAAACCTATTTTGTTCTACACTACTGCAACTACTACTACCATACCACTAATACTTGCCATCCATTTAATGATTTATATACATATATTTCAAAATTACCAATCTTTTTGTAATTAAACGAAAGAGAAATTGCTTCTGATTGATCTCTATATTTTCCGGCAATTCAGATAAGAACAAAATACTTCAAGAACCACATATAATGTAGTATTCAATGTATTCTTTAGGAGGATTTTCAAAAGTAAGCCAATAAAAAATAAAGAAAAGGCCAAGCCAAACTGTGTGGAGTTTGTTTGTCGGAAAGCGGAAAGCGGAAAATGTGAATGTGTTATACCCGGTTAAAAATATCGCTAATAAAAAGTTAACCGGGGTAGAATTACACTACAGTTGTGCTACTACAGAACAGTCCATACAAAATCACTCTTTTCTTCATATCTCAAGGTGAATAGAAAAGAATTGACTCCATTCACCCCGCATTTCGCAATTGTGAAAAGAAAAAGAAAGAAAGAAAGAAGGCTGAGAAAAAGACTGATCTTTTTGCAAAAATGTAAACGGATTCATCACTACGTCTATCTTCTTCATGCTGAAAATGCTTTGACCATCTCTTTCACCTTTCAACAAATACGTCAAATCACAGGATAGTAAATGTGCTGACGAATCCCTCTCTCTCTCTCTCTCTCTTTCTCAAATGAATATTCAAGCAAGCTGAGTTCTTCAAGGATTTATAAAGAATCTCAATAATACATCAGAATATCTTCTTCTTCTTCTTCCCTCAATCAATTTCTACTTTCTTTCGTCACGATGCCGCATACATATTGGAGTAACATCGGATCATCTTCCGCCAATTCAAGTCAAATGGCTTATGCGAATCATATCATTCAATATTTCACACATTTCATACAATCCATCCTCGACCGCTTTGGCATCATCTTACCTTTTGCATTTCTCGTCATCCTTACATTAGCATTCATTTATCATGATCGCCTCATCTTCACACCGCCTAAACGATCAGGCATTTATGATGTTCCGGGCGCTTTACCTTTGATCGGACATACCCATCAAATCATGAAATTTGGTACATCAAATCAATTTCATAGATTTCAAGAATTGGCACATCTTTCGCCAACACTTTGTTATCGTTTAACGTTTGCAGGTGCAGGTTCGATCATCATGCTTAATAGGCCGGAATATTTAGAATACGTTCAAAAGATCAACTTTGAAAATTATCCAAAAGGTTTTCAATTTCGCGATAAGTTAGGCGATTTATTAGGACATGATGGTATCTTTGTTGCTGATGGCGATATTTGGAAAACGCAAAGAAAGATGGCAACCCATATGTTTACCGCCAATCAGTTCAACAATTGGGTGAAAAATGTTGTTCATAACGAATTAAATACAATTGATACCATCTTGGAAAAAGTTTCCTCACAATCACACTTTTCAATTCAAGGCTTACATGGTACAGCATCCAACAAGAGCAATGCTAAAGGTGGACTGGTGAATGTGTCAGAAATGTTTTTCCGATATACGCTTTCAAGTTTTGCCAAAATGGCTTTCGGATCGGATCTAGGATGCCTTACCGAAGACCCTGCCTCGTTAGAAATTCCACATCCATTTGCCGTCGCTTTTGATTTCAGTCAAGGTGTAATGAACAAACGATTTGTAAATCCATTTTGGCGAATAATGGAAGCGATAACGCCTGAAGGAGCCCGAATGCGATCGAGCATTAAATTGATTCGAGATTTCGGAAGAGCAATCATTAAACAACGCTTGGTAGAAGCAGGAATCAAGATTGATGGAATTGATGAAAATGAAAAGAGTCAATTCACTCAAGATCAATTACATCGATCATCTTTGCAGAATGAAGGTAGCAAAGATCTGCTTGCTTTGTTTATGGAACAAACACAAGATCCTGAGGCTTTGTTAACAGTTGTGTTAAACTTTATGATCGCTGGCCGTGATACAACAGCACAAACACTTTCATGGCTATTTTATGAGTTATGCGCACATCCAGAACATGTTCAATCGATTCGTGAAGAGGTTGATCGGGTTTTGGGTCCTGATGCGGCAGATCAACGTCAATGGGTGAATTATACCGATTACAAAAAGCTGCCTTATACATTAGCTTGCTTCCATGAAGCTTCACGTTTACATCCTTCTGTTCCTAAAAATGGTAAAGAAATTTTACGTGATGATGTGATAATACCTCAAGGTCCAAACCCATACAACCTTCCTCCTATCAAAGTATATGCAAAAGAACGAATTGGTTGGTCAGATTGGGTAATGAACCGATTACCAGAAGTCTGGGGAGAAGATGCCGATCAATTTAATCCAAAGAGATTTTTAGAGAAAGATGAGAAGGGAGGTTGGACGTACGTTCAACATTCTCAGTGGAAATTCCATGTTTTTAACGCAGGCCCTCGTTTATGTTTAGGTATGAATTTGGCCGGATTTGAAGGAGTGTCCTTCCTTGCAGCAATGTTGCAAAAATACGATTTCACATGGGCATCCAAACAACAAGGTCAAACGAGCGATTGGCCACCAACGTATGCCAATAGCGTTACCCATCCTATGAAGGATTCTTATCAATGTGTCGTCACCAAGCGCAATTTTAACAAATAATAATTTCTAGTTTGGCTTACTCAACTCTCTTACTTTTTCGTTCAACTGTATGTATTTCTGATCTGCTTATCCTGCTTTGCTATAGTATCGGTCTTGCTCTATTTTTTCTTCTCCATTTCTTCTCTTTTCCTCTCATATATACTTAAATATAACGGAATGCAAGAATGATTGAATCAAACGTCTTCTTTTTTTTCGGGGCGTACTCTATCGTTTAAATGAATGACAAGTAGAAGCTCTCTTTTTGAAGATCTCAGCTTCCTCTTTCTCAATCACTCAAACATGCAAAATCACTTCATTGTGATCTTTCCCATTTCTCCTTCGCTTTTTAGCCTTCTCTTTACTTTTTTCAGTTCAATGCACCTCACAGGGCATTGATTTGAACAGAGTCCCGGATGAAATCAGCACAGAGCAAACATTTGATTCACATGGTGTTCAAACTTCCATTCCTCTTTCCAATCAAAGTGGGACCAAAGAGACAGCAATACCAGATTTGAATATTCCCGCCTGTGAGATTCATCGACCTGGTTGCCATGATTGGCATACTTTGACACCAAAAGAGAAAAGAATTCACATTCAAAGGCATTACAGAAATAAACAGGTAGGTCTATTTTCTTTTTCGTTAGGATTCCTTTTTCACCATCTTAAAAGTTGATCTTATTGTTATCCTTAGACAACAGAACAAATTGAAGCAAAAAGGAAAGCTGCACGTGAATATTATCGTAATGTGTCTTCAGAACAAAAAGGGATTATCAATGAACGTTCTTGTCGAAACCAACGAAAAAGATTTGCCAAAATGACAGCCGAAGGTCAGGCTAGATATCGGAAACACAGAGTCAAGATTTGGCAAAAGCACGTTGGAAGGAAGAGTAAGTAGAATGTATATGCATACTTGTACATCATCGTCATCTTTGAGTCTTGCTTAACACATTTGCCTTTTGATTATGTTTAGGGAACAATCAGAAGAGACAACAGGTCAATCTAACGTCAAATCATGAGAGATTCAAGCCCATAATAACTGCATATAATTTTACCAAGTTTCTCCTTATCTTACTAAAATATCTTATCACGTCCTGAAATTGTTGATGGCTTTTGAATCTGATAAAATTCTACGGGGCTGAAATCTTTGATGTGCATATTCTGATGAGACTCTACGGCTCTAGAAACCGTCCAAGAGCATCTCTTTTCTAATCTTTATCTTCTCTTTCTCAGCCTTTATGTCGTCATCATCGCTGTATATCCAAACGAGTATTATGCATCAAATCAAATTTCATGGTCAAACGCTTATACCAAATGCGTGGTAATTTTTCTGATTAAAAATTCAAATTTTTGAATATAACTACTTTTACATGTGTTTCTGAGGAAGTATTGCAAAAGCACCCCAAGAAGTGATGGACTGGGGTACAAATCCGGCACCAAGGTGAAAAGCAACGGCAACTTCTTTATGTTGTTCAGCATCGGAAAGGATTGGAGTTGATAAATTATGGTAATCCAGACATCCTATCGAACGTAGAGCATCTTTTTGAATTTGAACAAGTCTTTCTGCCATAAATGCTAAGCAAATTGAACCTACACCTTGTCTCTTTTCATTGCTCTCTTTTGTAGACTTGAATCGTCTGTATGGCGTAGCTACGTGAAGTGAGCCTAAAGAGAAATCTTCATGTGCATATGCCCAGGCAGCAGGAGCGCCATGATAGATGTCAGTCGGATAATGTTGCTCGATGTCTTGATGATTTGTGTTGACCCCTTGTTCATCATATAGAATCACGGATAAATGTCGACGTGCTTTAGGATAATAGGTGGGATACTTTATGTTGTTACTGTTGACTATCAATTCGAGCTCTCCTTTCCGATCTCCTACTAACCCTTTCTTCCATCTAGAAGAATCGATATTGTCGCTTAAACGAAGAGCTGCGCTTTCAGGTAATGTAAAGGTCACGCAGGGATTACATCGTACGAGTTTCCAAGATTTATCGATGTTTACGTCACTTGTTTGAATAGCTTGCAACTCTTTCATCCATATATGATTTACAGCATGCAAATCAGATAAGATCAGCCTTTCATCCTCTTCGAATCTTTTGATGTTACTGAAAGCAGGTAATGCAGACGAGAGCTGGTTGATGGCTTTTTGGTAAGTGTTGACGAAATATGAATCTCAGTAAATTTCTTTCTGGATCTGATGCTTGACGAACGTTATCCGGCGTGAGGAATTGTTCGAATGGCATTTCTGTGCTAAGCCAAAAAGTAGTTCGGATGGCGTTCCAAATTGAATCCATCTGAGATTTTTCACTCTCAGACAGTCTTACCCAACCGGGCGAATAACTTGGATAAACTGCAACAAGAGCCCATATACCTTCATCTTTCACCAAAGTGTCTAACTGTTTCCCTCCCTTTCTTATCCTTTCGGGTACATCTCCTATCGCTGCAACGATTGCGTCTTTTCGATAGTCAAAATATGTTCGCCATGGATCTTCATCAACAACTTTATCGATTAATTCAGGATGCTTCACAAAAGTTCCATATTGAGCTAGAAAATGATTGCGAATGTGTTGGCTACACGGAAAGCCGGCATGTAAAGATAGATGTCTTATCAACTCGGTGAAGTTGAGTCTTTCGTGCGTGTATATCGGTAGATCTTGCTTTTCAGCTTCATCATCAAATGATCCCATCTTCTTTGTCGGTATCGAAAATCAAGAAGAAGAATCACTGAATAAATGATCTTTGACATCGTTGTTCGATTTGTCTAGTCATATCTATTTCACGCTAAATCCTCTCCACTACGACAACGGCGTTAAGAAGAAGAAAAGTAGCTTAATTCCGTTGGACGTAGAGCATGGCGCTACGCTATGTGTACGATTGGTCAATTATGATGACGATGGGAATGTTATAACTAAATTGGAAGTGAGATAGAGAGTCTGCTTCTCATAGCCAGATCTGCCGTTCCCCCGAGAAAGAATGCGAATGTATGCGCCTATACAAATACTTCGGGGCACATACGATTTGCCATTCATCCTACCTTTCTATTCCACAAGAAAAGGCTTTTATTCCCATCAGCTTTCTTCTACTGTAGAACAAACGACAAGAATGAAAGGATTCATTTTGATTATCACAGTTGCGGTAATCAGATATTGTAGTCTTGTGACAACAACAAAATCATCTTCATCAAAGCCCTTCAAGCTTGATCTCAATCTTCCGCCGCCAGATGAAAATGAAGACGCTCCTTTACATCACTCACCAATACGTTCTGATCCAAATTTAGTCAATGTACCTATGAACAGTAGAAGTGGACGTGATCGTTTTGGCGTCGTAGAGAATTTGCAAAGTTTTGTTTCGAATGAAAAACAAGACGGTTGCGAATTTCATCATCCTGGCTGTATTGTATGGAAAACACTATCCAAAAATGAGAAAAATAAAGAGCGTCAACGTTCTTATCGAAGAAATCAAACAGAAGAACAAAGATTGGCTAGTAGAATTGCTTCGAAAGGACGAAAAAAGAAATTTTACGACAAGTTAGGAAAGGAAGGAAAAGAAGCATATTTACGCAAAAATGCGGAATCGAGAAAAAACAGATTGGAACGAATGAGTGTAATGGAAAAAAAAAGAATGGTATAAGAAAAACAATTCTTATTGCCGTAAACCTTCTAAACCATCCTCACCCCGGTAAAGTCTTTTTTGCACAAATGAGTTCAGTATGAGAAATGTATGGAATGAGATGATGATTCGCTTCTGAGTTAAATCACATACCAGAATTCCGATACAATCAGCTACAGTACAATTGCTGTTCAAGCTCTTCCGTATATGTCATTATGACAAGCATGCCTTTTCTCATAATAATACTAACCAGTATGGACACATCGTGATTAGCAAAACCGTTCCGGGATTAACGTAAACAGTATGTTTTAATGGTGTATGGAAGTGTATGTCATATTGCAGAAGTTTTCGGGGCTACATACATCGTGTGGGCAGGACATTTCGTCTTCTGCTTTCATATTCAGAGCTTATACATGATCTTTCCTGGTCTGAATCACTATTTTATTCTTCCTTTGACCATCGGTGTACATCATGAAAACAACAATCATGTTCATAAGCATCTGTTTTGCCATCCTTGATCGAATTTTGGAGGGTCTGAATCCAATCCCTCAACAACCTCAGCTCCTCCGAAAAAACAAGCTACTCAAACTTTTTTTCAAAATTCAAAAAATTCTTTGAATGCTCCATTACGTTGGACTTTAAAAAGACCAAGAAGCGTAAGGGTAGAAGTTTCAAAAACAGATTCTTCTCTTTCGCCAAGTGAAACTTCAGACAGTGACAGTTGGAGTATTGTATCAGAAGCTAAAAAAGGAAAAACATCAAAGAGAGCAAAGACAAAGGTAAGTGAGTTGAGAGTGGGAATATGAAATCAAATTTCACAATTGACGTTTTTTGATATTGGTAAACTGATAAGGAAAGCAAAGCAGGACAAGACTCACACACACACAAAAGCAGTGACCAATCTGGGGAGAAAGACGAAGAATGCTTTATTCATCGACCTGGATGTGATCATTGGAGCTCTATGCCCTTTCGGGAAAGGAACAAACACAGCAGAAGATGGGCATCTTATAAGATGGTGAGTGATCGAAGCAACAGAGATAACAGATTGATATGAATACCACAGTTGAACTTTGATCCTATTTTTTTGTCATGGATAAGACTGAACAAGAAAAAAACCAATTAAATAGTAAACGTCGTGAAAAATACTGGAATCAAGACAAAGAGAGCATCGATAGAACACGGGAAAGGAAAAGACGGGAAAGGCAGACGAGAAGAGCAAAGATGACCAATGAAGAGCTTCTTGCCTATCGTGCAAGCAGAAGCCAGTATAGACGTGAACAAAGATTGAAAAAAAGTGTCAGTAGAGAATTATAAAATTTCAAGACGGCCAAAAAATGAGAAGCTGACTCTTTCCCTCCTCGACAGAACTAATGTTTTCTTCAAAGAGTCGAAAGCTTCAAGAGTATAGTAATGCGTTTCTGTCAATCAGATATGATCTTCGAGTTAAAATGAGTGTCAAGCGGGAGTAAAGATCATTCGAATAAACATAATACTAACAAGGGAATGATGATAGTATAAATGATGTTACAAAAAGCAACAATTTGAAACAGCATACCGCAATAGGAGCACAGGTAGTACGAATGCTAATCAAGTTGAAACAATTTTCTTTGTAAGAAAGATGATCCTTTCACTATGAAATCAATTATAATGGTGTTTTATTGAGCATCTTCCGTGAAAATTGACGATGAGATTTGGATCTCTTGTTCGATTTCACTGCGAATCCTTCACAAGGTCCGCAGCCTTTACGTTTCTGCATTGGATTCGAGAAGCATCGATATCAGTTATAATATTCTACAAAAATTGTCTCGGCCATGAGTTGCTTACGCAATCGTTATCAGCTAAGGTTTTCGTTTCACCCCAGCAATCTGCGCTCTGTCAACAAGAAGAAGAAGAAGAAAAGAAGAAGAGGGAAGAAGAAGAGATTGAGTATGGATTGAAATTCAAGAAATTTGCAGTCAACTCACTGTACAGTTTGATGAAGAGCGCTAGATTGAGATAAAGAGAAAAAAAGTGCAAAGTAAAGAAAAGAAATGTCAAGAAACTTTTTACATTTTCAGTCCAATCAGACTTTCTCACATCTTTTGTATCTCCACTGGTCAATCTTAAGTAACCACTAGATGATCTTCCGCCTTTACGTGTTGCAAAGACTTTATCTGTTGTATCTTTTTCCGCTTCATCATTTCTTTCTTTTTTTGAAAATTTATCGAAACTATGATAGCGTTTGTTGCGTTCATCTATACTAGAAGCAGAAGTGAATAAATCTATCGTATGAAGAAAGAAGATTGCGAGACAAAAAGTCTTGACAAAGAGGCTCAACATGAAGAGAATGAATGATGAGGATGAATGAAAAGGAAATGCGTAAGCTACATCTTCTTGATCAGAGTAAGCAGCAAGTTATTCAAATACTTTTCGGAACGCCCCGATGACGGCCTCTCAACTGTTTTGCATTTCCAGGCCTCTTTCGTCAGACCATCAATACTTCTCTGAAAACTTTCTAAACAATATATGAATATGAAATGCTAAGAATGTATTGAGCATATATGCCCAAATCGAATCTGCAGTCTTCATTTCTAATGGTAGAAAGAGATATTGATTTACCAAGATTTGAATCCTATTCTACCACAACATTCTTATAATTAAGCAAAATTACTTCATATCAAATCAAAAATCAATTACAGAGTATCTAATAAATTCCTTTCTTCACAACTTCACTTTTCCTGCTTTTAGAGCTTCTAAATCTTTTGGCTCGAAAGGAAGGTAAGCTTTGGCGGATGGCGGAAGCCAATATAATGGATCAGGTCCACATTGTTGATGTTCAATTCCTTGATTACGTAAAGCAACTTTCAATTGCTTGGCTGTTCAGTGGATTCCATTGCTGGAACGATTCGTAAAAAGACTGGAACGCTATATTTTGGCAATGATTTACGTGCATGTGTTGCCAATTCTACCAAATCCAATGTTGCAGCAGCATTTCGTGGAATAGCAGCACATCCTGCTCTTCCATCATGATTTGGAACCAAAACTCCATAAACGTTTGCCTCTGCAATCTTTTCGCCTAAAACAGAAGCCACTTCGGCCGTACTAACATTTTCACTACGCCAACGGAAAGTGTCACCCATTCGATCACCGAACCAATAAAATCCATCGGCATCCATTCGCATCAAATCTCCTGTACGGAACCAAGCATCTCCTTTGACTTTGACGTCCGTAAGATTTTCTTTTTGGTTGCCTCCGGATTACCTGCATATCCTTGAAATTGAGATGAGGCTCTGGCTTCGTTGATTCGACACCTGAACTCTCCTGGCTCGTTGAATTCGCATTCTTCGCATAATCCATTGGCTCCGCGAACGACATCTTCTGTGATCGGGTCAACACGAAAGATACGGAAATCTGGACGGAATGTACGTGCTAAAGAACCAAATCTTCCAACAGCTCCAGCACCAAATTCTCCCGTATTATAATTGAGTAAAGCCCCATTTCCTTCGGAAGATGCATAGAATTCAAAAATGTGAGGAATGGCAAACCTTTCACGGAATTTATTCCAAACGTCAGGACGCATTCCATTTCCATATGCCAAACGGACACGATGATTTTTGTCATCCGGATGAGGTGGAACGGCTAAAAGATAGCGAGCAATTTCACCGATATATTGAACAACAGTTGCATCAGCAGCACGAACCTGTTCGAAAAATTTGCTTGCACTAAATTTGCGACCAATGATCAACATGCTCCCGAACGAAATGCTACGCCTAAACACAAAAAGGCAGCAGAAGAGTGATAGATTGGCATGGCTGTATAAATGCGATCCTTGTTTGTGAAAGCGCCCATCTTGTCCACACAGTCGTTGCCGTTCCAATGCGACCATGACTGCAAAGGGCCGCTTTTGGCAATCCAGTCGTACCACTTGTATAAATCAAAGCACAAGGTGTTGCCAAAGTGACATCTTTACGTAAGGCCGGATCAATTTCCTTTACACTTTGGGCTGCATGTTCGTTGGGACCATAATAGACGGTATTTTCGAGTTGAGGAGGTAATGAAACTTTTTCGTTATCATGTCTTAGACCATCATCGAAGCAAAGATAACGGCGTACTTTTGAACGTTCCAGTAATTCTTTTGACACTTCTTGCAATGGAGCTTCCAATTCTGGTTCAAAATCACGACAGGAGCCTCTGAAACGGTGATACAATGAAGTAATCCTTTACCCGTTAGACCGTTATTGATAAAAGCTGGTGCCACATTGATCGACATACATGCAAGCCAAAGTAAAGGATATGTGGCTGAATTGTGCAAAAAGACTGCGATTCGGTCTGAAGGTTTGATGCCTTGACTGAGTAAGAAATGGGCAATTCTACGAACGTCTGCATCTGCATGTTCGAATGACCATGTCTTTCCTTCGTACACCAAGAAATCACCTTTTGGATTACTCTTTACCGTAGCTTGAAAACTTTCATACAAAGATGGCTTTCCACGCCATTCTGCCAACTTTAATCCAAGATCAGCAGCAGAAGATGCACGACCAGTACGTATATCGGAAGCTAATCCATATTTTGCATCCAAATAGGAAAATGTAGCAAGACCTACAGCAGCTTTTAATACTTGCGATGTCATCCTTGTAATGAAATGTGTGTGTCTTCTCTCTTCCGTAAGTTTTTGCGATTACGATAGTCTACAAACCGAAAGGATGAGGATGATGATGATGATGATATGAAGAAGCCAAAGAGGAAGATTTGCATACATTCCATTCCATCTGCCAATCTCGTTACACGCTGTGGAAGCACACGATTCAAATCGAAACGGTTACCTGTCTTACGATGTAAATGAGAAAATCAGCGAAACAGCAGTGTAGTTCATCCTTTTTTTGGCCCAATTATCATTCTTTCACTCTACCCCTGCCAACAAAAGAAAATCCCCCCACAATACGTTTGCCAAAAAAAAAAAAAGAAAAAAAAAAAAAAGTCTTTCATAGGCTGTGCGTGAAATGTAGAATACACTACTATGTACATACCGTTTTTCAAACCTTTTTCTTTTCTGGTGTTGCACCTCTGCCGTCACGCCACCGCTTGCTCCCCCTTTTTTTTTCATTTTTATTTTGTTCTTTTTCATTTCTTGGGTACAGGACAGTACACTATATATACATGCGTACATTATATTCTGATAGAATACATTACACGGCAAAAGTTTCATTTAGTGGGATTTTGCATATGCGTGAAAGGCGGCAAAAAAAAAAGAAGAAAATAAAACGTTCGATCTTCCAAGACTTCGATCAGGTTTGAACAAGATACCTACATACATTGCATAGATACAGATACTATTGCCCTTCCAATTCATTCAAAGCCAAAGAAAAAGAGACAGAGACAGAGACGGAACAAACAACATTCAAACATTCATACCATACATACAATTCATACGTACATGCGCTACGTACAATTTATACATCTTTTATTGAGTAAAGAAACAAAATTACTTGGAAACGTATTCGATCCTTGCCTTCTTCTTGCGTCATCCAATAATTCTCCTTGCCACCAACCATCAGCATTGGTTTCCCAATCGGCAATCACATCTCCTGCCGTGAAACTGAATTCTTCTTGTAATTGGGCTTCATAATCGTATAATGCTTTACATAAAATAGAATCGGTTTACCTTCGTTTGAATATTGACCTGTCGGAGGACGTGGGTTTGTATTTGTATTTGTAGGCGCAGGCGCAACAGATGGTGTCTGAGCAATAGGATGATGAACTTGATTGCCGGTATAAGTGCCGTTTGGTTGAGTAGGTTGCGCGTTAGACGTTGGATTCCATTGACCATAAGGTGCTTGTTGTTGTCCTCCTGCCATTGACATTTGACTTGCATGGGCCGAATGCTGTTGAGCTTGTACAGGTTGTGGTTGTGATTGTGGTTGTTGATGATAGGATTGCTGTTGATATTGATGCATGTAAGCACTGGCAGGTGTTTCTTGTGCTGGAGGCTGAGCAGGATGTGGCTGTTGGCCATAAATCGATTGCTGTTGCTGTTGTTGTGGCGGTGGTGCTTGTGCAAACGTATGTCCAGGTGTGCTAGGCTGCGCGTTCACCGGAGGAGCAGTAGCAGAAGCTGGCCGTTGATTATAGGGTGACGGAGATTGATAGCCAGTCGATCCAGCTCCCGCAGCAGCAAAAGGTGTGCCTGTCTGTCGACCTAAAGAATTCATCGGATCCTGATGAATTGGTTGTGGAGGTGGTGTCTGTTGATAGCCAACATGTCCTCCAACGCCCGGTGTACCATGAGTGGGAGTTTGCGTGAAGGTGCTTGTGCTCCAAAGGGCTGGCCCTGTTGACGAATCGGGGTGGACTGTTGACTGGATACAGCAGAATATTGCGATCCGTGCGGTGCACCAAATGGTGATTGTTGTTGTTGCGATGGATGCGAAGCTCTACCATATCCACTATTTGGACTACTAAAGGATGCTTGTTGTTGCATATGATGTGGTAATCCAGAGGGAGGGGGCGGTTGTTGTGGTGTCATTGTACGTCCTTGTTGTGGCCCAACAGAACCTGTTCGTTTGATGAAATCGTCCGCCATCTGATCGTGGGTTACAGATCCGCTTGCATCCAAAGAAATACCCAAAGGTGTTGTTGAGCGTTGCGGCGTGTTGTATGATTGGGACTTTGGTTGACCAGGTCTCGTTTGCATCGTAGTTGTTGATTGTCGTTGCTGATATTGCCCTTGTTGGCCACTCGTCGGCTGTACAGATTGACGTTGCGGTGATCGTCGGATTGTTGGAATGGTTGCGGGCTTGGACTTCTACCTCTTGCGCCAACGCCTGCAAATCCTGATGCATCGCCCGTTGGTCCTGGACTGCGTGCTCTTTCCGGACCTTGTTGGTGATTCGACGGTGGAGCCTGCATACTCATTCGACTATGACGAGAAGCGTTTGAATTTTGACGTGAGACAGATCGACGCTCACCAGGGAATGATTGTCCATATCTACCTAACGCTTCCTGATCTGGTTGAGGTGAAGCATCTCGCTCTGGCTCTTGCATGAAAGCGGCAGATGGTGATCGGGCTCGATTGTCACCATGATAGGATGAATTTGAATGTACACCTGGTGAACTAGCCATTTCGCCTCCCGTTTGCCTTCCCATTGAGCTAAAAGATTGATCAGGCCTGCCGGAAGGCGGAGGTCCTCGTCCTTGTTGAGGCGCTGGGCTTCGACTCGGTTTGCTGCGCAATTGAGCAAGTGCTTGCTGAATGGGATCATCGTTAGATTCACCACCACCGCCTCCTCCTTCACCTAGATTATCAACGTTGGCGGTAGGCGGTGCAGGTTTGATAATGGTGGTTCCCATCGTTCCCGTTGTGTCGGAGTTTGACAATGCATCATTCTGTTGAACGTTATAGAATGTAGATTGAGCAGATTGCATTCCTGCTGCACCATTGGTACCACTTCTTGACATACTGGTTTGACTTTTGGAAGGCGTACGTGCAAGGAAATTCTTTGCTGACATTCTACGATCGGTTTTCTCATTTCGTAAAAGAGATTCGCCCCCGCCAAAGCCATCGCCGCCAGCTAAAGTGGACTGAGAGTTGGCCATTGCAGAGAGTGCAATTCCACCAGGCGGAGGACGATTGTTGTTCACATTTTCGTTCTCTTGATCCCCGGTGATCGTCTGTCGGGAAAGATCACTTGCTAAGCCGCTCAGATCACCAGGACCTCCTCCTCTACCAAGACTGTCCCTGCGTGTTTCTGTATGAGGCGGAGCATTTGCAGTAGCCGGATTGACAGGTGGAGCAGTTGGCGCGATAAATGTGGATGGACGAGTACTACTGCGATGAAAATTGGCAGTTTTGTACGTCGGTCGTGCTGGTGGTGGTTGACCGCGTCCATAGTTGATGTACTCTGGTGGATCTGGAATTGCGCCTCCCGTACCAGCACGATGAATGAAATCGACAATATCCCGAGGTGCCTCGCATGCTTCCAATGATACTCTAACACGTTCGCAAGATTGATCATCTGCAACACAAACAGCCGATATTGCGTTGGCATAATTCCATAAATTACTCTTTAGGAACTCCAAACGTTCTTCTTCCAAATCTTGACATTGATCCAAATATGACTTCCATTCTGAATTCCATCGTAAGGTGGTATCCTTCAGAGCACGAACGAAATTTTGGTAATCCTTATCGTTTCCATTTACAGTTGATTGTGCTTTGTCCAATTTACTGGTGACTTTTTCCAAATCACGTCCTTGCACCAAACTGCTCTGAGCTGTATATCCATTGATACGTATGCAATCTTGTTCATATTTATCCCTCGATTTGCTCACGTACGATTCTTGAGTCGTTTTCTGTTTGTACAATTTTTCGATATTGGTCAAAGGACCTTTTCGTTGGGATTGAATTCGATTTTGAAACTCGCCAAGTTGACCTTCTAATTCTTTTTTGAACACGTTACTGAGATCAGAATGCGTTTTTGCCGTTTGTTCAATCTCAACACGAACGATTTCTAATGCATGCTTCATCAAACCAGTTTCATCCCTCCCGAATTGTTGCTTTGCCAATTTGGCTAACCTTTTTGCATATTCTGCTTCGATCTCCGCTCGTTTCTTTATACATCGCTCGAACATCATCCACAATCCTTGCCGAATTTTTCATCCTCGTTTGCATGACCGGATATCCGGCATCGTTGGAACCCCAAAATGAATTACAAAATGTCGTTTGATCTTGTAATTCACGTCTGATCAATTCATCTTCTGCTGCCATCCTTCTACCCACTTCTCCACCATCTCTGCCATCGAAGAACTGGCTCTTGAAGCAGCACTTTTTGCAGAACCTGCAGAACCTGACCTTTCTCTTCGATCGGAAGGCATTGTGAAATTCTGATTCGATTTGATTATAGAGAAGATTGCCAGATCTTACGACCTTTGGTCGGGTCGAATAGAATATTTTTTGAACAATTTGCAATGAGAAAAATAACAGACTATTTTTGATGTTGATGATGATGATGATGATCTGAACAGTGTATGTAACATGAAATGATTGTTGAAAAAGAAGTTTGATCGCTAGTCCGTGCAGAAAGATTAGAAAAAAAAACAAAAAAAAAACAACAACTACAACAACCATCATAAACTTGACGCGTGCAGAATGAATGAATGAATGCATGGCAGGCATGCAGGCAGGATCTATTCTCGGTTCTGCACAGCCATCTTGTGAATAAATACATAAAAGCATACACTTTGTACGGTGACGAAAGTATAAACGCGTTACAAAGGAAGAGCTGGCTGTACACTCACTACGGGACTAATGAGGTAGGAGAATCATCTTCATTTTTTCTTTTCTATGATAACATGATCATAATGTAAAGAACAAATACGACTGCGGATAGATTGCATTCTGAAAGATGGCAAATATCATAAGGAGAAAAGACAGAGTACGATGGTCAACATTTTGTCAGTGTTGAAACAAGAACGATCAAGAAGGCCATGGATTGATCGTGAAAAGATTGGAAATGCATTTATAGTTTTAATACGATGATCAATTTTCTTTTCCAGGCTCAAAGAAAAAGTATATACGCAAAAGAGAGATTTCATTTCAGATCCTAGAGAAAGCAAGATGTACAAATAGAAAGCTCATTGAAATCATTCAGCCAGATTGGAAGTGATCAGATTTTCCCATTCATATCGTGCTTGAATCATTTGAGCATCGTAAAAAGGTAAAAGCTGCGTTCCAAAAACGCCCCCTACACCTTTGATCGGATCGATGAAGTAATACGTATTTCCTAAACCTGCCCAACTGAATGAGCCTACCGATAATCCTGAATTGGTTTCGATTCGGGCAACGTAGGTTTGTAATAAATTTTGACCTGCAGATAAATCGGCACCATTTTGAATATGTTTGTCTTGATCAACATCAAAGTATCGTTTGATTTCATTTGTTAGATTGAGCATATTTGTAGTCATATTTGTTTCTTTTACAATTACTCCTCTTGGTGTTGTATCATCTTTTTGAACGAGATCCCAAGTGTTTCTGATAATAATCTTTCATCTTTCACCAATGTTGCTTGTAAGATCTTTGCATAGGTTTCCAAATTGGTATGAATCGGTGCACTGGCAAAATGTGCAAATCCGGCGGGTGGATCTTCTTCAGCAGGTTCGTACAACGGCAAATCTACTTGTAAAAATGCTCCTTTTGTGGTTCGGCTTTGGCAATTTCACCATTATTTGCGGAATCGTTACCGTTAGAGGCTGTATTTGGATCTTTGGGTAAACGAACAACTGGCATTGCATGTTCAAATTGATCGCCATTCGATTGGAGTAATTTGGAAATCATCATATCCATCGTTTGAATGGGAATCTGAAGTGGTTGTATAATCAATTCAATAAATGCAGCACGAAGATTTTTTCCCATCATTCTTTCAATAAATTGACCTAGCAATCGGTGTTCGGTCCATATTCGTAATGTTGATCACCTTCACATAAAAGAGGTACTTCAAAATCAGAAATCTTTCCTGAAATGAAAGCTAATGTTCCATTTGGCGTACTTCCATCTGATGGTTCATACCATTCTTTCATTAATGGATGATTCCAATAATATCCCAAACCGGATGAATGCGTTAATAATTGACGTAAAGTGACTTTATTCTTACTTGGTTTCAAGATTGGCTTTCGTTTACCTTCTTTATCCTTCTCATCAGTAAAACCGGTAATGATTTGGGTTACATTACTTCCACTTCCATGTTTAAATTCAGGTAAAATCTTGATTAAAGCCTCATGATCGTCTAGTGAATCTAACGTGATCCCTTTCTCTTTTCCATATCCTTGTTCTAATGCCCTGAAGATCAAGATTGAAATGACAAGTTTCGAACAAGATGCGATCCAATGAAGTGTACGTGCTGTCATTGGCTGTGCAGATTCTCCTTCTTTTCCCACCGAACGTAAGCCACTATAACCGCTAAAAATGATCCCATCCCGATTGAACACTACACCCTGTAAACCAGGAGCGGTACCTTGTTTGACATGTTTATCCAGAAAGGTTTGAAATTGTCAGTTTTTGTCATCTTGCAATGCAAAGAAGAGGGGGATAATAACGATGATGATGAGTAGAATGATGGATGAAAGAATGGGAAAAGTATATATTTGATGTATCAAACTTTAATTCGATTTTTAACCTTTCTTCCCTTTGCATTGTTCCTTCTTTTATCGGAGATTCCAATAGAAATTCCTCTTTTGTGGGGAAAGGCAGGAGAGCAGTAAACACTATAAATACACTTAGATTGCTTGGATTCTAAATCGGAACGCGTTCCCTATTGTGTTATGAGTGTAAAACAAAAGGAAGACCAACATATGATCAACCAACCCATCATCAAAATACGCCAAATCTGCTTCCGAACCGCAAATCGGAAGTGGGGTAAAGACAGGATCGTTTGCTTTTCGGCTCTTTGTCAAACAAAGAAAAAATAAGAAGAGACAACAAAACAAGATCATCTATTTTTTTTTTGTTCATCAATTTCTCTGCTCCGATACGTAGCAATCAAAATCATATTTGTTGCAATTTTAAGAAGAATGTATAATTGCAAGTAGAGATATTCATAGCACGGTTCATCCTTTGCAAACAGTAGGAAACTGTTCTTGCTCTTCCATCAGACCCATTCAGACATCCAGAATCAAGATAAACTTCCATCATGGTCAGCAAATGTAATATGAATTGAATGTTGAAGTAGTATACAAATGTAGTGTCGAAGCAATCGAACGTCAAATCATCTGAACGTTCATACCTAAATCATCTTTTGAAGATTGTGCTACTGTTTTTGGATGTAAAATCGAATCAAAAAGGAAGGAAGCAATGTCTCATTGAGTGATTGAGCATGTTGTAATCTATATTGAGGGCCGACTGTCGCACTCACAAAATCGTCCTCACTACGTGCCATAACAGGAGTCGTATTGGTTCCTTCTTCAGATCTTGCTTTCTTGAATGGCTTGATTTGACCTGATTGAACTCCAAAATATTCTGCCACAAAGACACGCATGATCATCGTCCAAGCATGAATGGTGGGATAATCTAATGCAGTTACATCATCTTCCCATCGTATGCCAAACCGAAGGAAAAGGGCTTGCAATTAAATGTAAAATTGGCACTCCATTTTTCAAAAAAGGTCGATGATCATCATCGATTCCTCCGAATCCCATATGAACTTCTGAAAAGAAGCTCGCCCTACGTTCTCTACCACCATCGACTTCAATCATTGATGTTGTAGAGGAACCAGAAGGAGGTAATTGCAATCTCCCCTGTTCGTCCTTTGGATATAGGGCTCCAGTCTTTGCCAAACGACCTTCAATATCACGAAGTTCGTCCCACATCCATTTTGTTGAAGTGTAGTAGGGTGGGAATGTGAGGTTTGGCGCACCTAAAAGATCTAGAAGTATGAATTGATCTATTGAATCGATTAAACGCATATTCAAATAGTTTGGCGTATTTCTTCTTTTGGCAAACGTAGGATTAAAGAAAGATCTACTCCATCCTTCTGCTAAAGCCCGAGATCCATAAAGGCTGTCTGATTGCGACCATTGAATATAGGCCTCTTCTCCATCAAAGAGGATCAGCTGCAAGCCTGTTCCTTTCCTCTTTCGTGTATGCGGATTGCTGTTCCAACATGTGACCTACAGCCAATCCAACATCCACAATGATCGCACATGGAACAGCACTATCGGTGGCGCCAACAAATCCTTTTGGTGACACTTTACTATCATGATGAGCGGCTAAAACCAATTTCCGCGGTGCATCTACATTATAGGTGATGATCAATTTGTCCTAGTTTTTTCCCTTTTGGTGTGTCGGTTTGAAAAGTATGTTCTTCGATGGTCCAATTGGGCATATTACGAAATGGTGCAAGTAATGCGTTTTCTCGCTTTGGCATTTGCTTTTGTATCTGGCGGTCTGGGTATCAAAATTTGTGATAGAATTGAATCAGTTTTGTGATAATCGATTTGTGGTCTTGGATCTTGAAATTGAACGATTGGATCAAGCTTTCAATTCGAGCATAATCCCTTTCGGTTAGACGAGGTAAATGATCTGGTCTCGTTGAAGCTAGAGAAGAAATAGTGATCGAGAGAAAGAAAAAAAGGAATGTTTTCATTGCAAATGTAGTGCTATGTCGCCTTTTACTTTGGTATTTATACGATTCGTGAAGTTGGACAGAGTGAAAAACATCTTGATCCTTCTTCATCTTCCTTTGTTGAACATCGATCGATCATGGTCATCATTCAAACCTTTCAATCTCTTCATCACACATGATCTGAATGATAGTTCTACTGATAAATGCATAGAAAGATGTGTGTGTGTATGTAATCTTATAGGAAGAATTGATTGCAGCCTTTGAATTGAAGAAAAAGGGCGTGCGGCGCAATTTGTTTGGTTTGCGGTGCGCAGCGCTGCGCTAGATTCTCTGCTCCGCATTCAAGTGAATGTAGCACTCACTATGTTCGGTAGCTGTAGAGCTTCGATTAAACAAAGGATAGTTAGTGTTGTGTAGTGTATGTCTAACGCGTCGTGCTGGTCTTTTGCGTGTTTTTTATTGTGGCCAGAGTGCTACATAATGTTTGTTACATATCCTCCTCTCTCTCTTTCTCCTTGCATGCATGCGTCCGCGCCGCTTCTTGGCACAACAATCATCGTCGAATTGATAATGACAGCAGATAATGTCAGAGGGAAAAAAATCAATTGAAAGTGTATAGATAATGATTGGCGATCATAGAAAAAGAGTGACAAAGAGAAGGCCGCTTTATATTTCATTTTTTTTTGTCTCTATAGAATTTATCGTACTACTACAAATCAGATTACCTACCAGCCTTTGATAGTCATAGAATACTTATTCCTTCCTTTTCCCTTTTTTCCAACTTTCCGTAGCCGTTTTCCCGAATAAATTCCGATTTCAACTATGCATGTCGCACGCCTTAAATCGTAAACGTTTTCTAGATACATTACATACATACATACGTAAGGCTGGCCGGCGATAATGTATAATATTACAGTAGTGCTGTGTAGGTATGTAAGAAAGATACAATGTACGTAGCACTATGATTTGATCGCGCATATAGGGAGGGGGGTGGGTAGTACCTATTTTTAAAAAGCTAGAGTTAAATCAAAGAAGCATGATCAAATTGGCGTTCAAAAGCCGTACCGATTTGATACCATGATGTACGAACAATCATAGTCACAAGGTGCATCGGAAAAAGATTGATTGGGAGAGAGAGAGTGTGTGTGTGTGTGAGGGGGAAGGGGTATTCCGTACCATTCATGATCAATATATTCCAGCCTTTAGGTATTCATGATCGATTTGTTTTCTATGTTTGTGTGTGAGATTGAGAAAGATGGTGGCTGAATGAAAAAGAAGATCATTTGTGCCCAGAAAAATAAATCGGCAAAAAACCAGAGTTGGATACAAGATCCGCCCTTAAAATAGACACTCTTGAAATGCACGCGATTGAAATTAGGCCGAAATTCTATTTCCGAAAGCAAGTGATTTAAGACATGCAGGCGGAGATGTGAATGAAATATGAGAGTTATCAAAGCAGTCAATTCTCCTTGTCCGGCAACGTAAAATTGATTAAAGAAATAATTATAATAATAAAAATACAATAGGCCGCATGTATTATTTGATCAAAAGAAGAGAACAAAAAAAAAAAGTCAAAAGAAACATGCCCTTCTTCTTTTTGTGCGGCATACAAGGAGATCTTAATGAAGCAATTCATTTTCATTACTCATCATTCTTTGGGGAACGGTCAACATTACCCAACCATCATCATCATCATCTTCTACTTCTCATACTTCAACGTCAGCCTTTTCGAGATTTGATCACAATTCTTCTCACAAACAATCACAGATGATTTGAACAATGGAACATTCTGTCTCCACCTTTCTCTAAACACTCAAGCAATTATATTCCTCCACGTTCCAGACAAAAACTGTCTCTTCCATCAAAATATGAGTAACGCGGATTTTCGATCTTTTGAAGCGGGTCCTTCCAAACGAATGGGTGTACACATCAACCTACCCAAACCGCCCAAACGTAGAAAAACGCCAAGAGCATGCGATTATTGTCGAGACCATAAATTACGATGTGATTTCTCTCATGATCTTACAAACTGCAGAAGGTCAACCGGTTTGCAAACATTGTGCAGATTTTGGAATCGAATGTCTTCTCTCTCCAGCATCGGAAAGAAGAAGAGGTTCGGTAATTCGATTGGATAACTCTTCACTTTCTGCGCCCGAAGCATCGGCTTCAGTGTTATGGCAAGTTGATGAAAGGGAAATAAATGATGCAAGATATTCGGGAGAATCTTCCCTTTCCGCCATCATTTCTCAATTTATCGTCATGGTTGGAGGTAGAGAGCAACAATTACGATCCGTTCACAGACATTTGACCACAGATGGAGTTCAGCCGACAGGATATGATAATTTTTTATTGCTTCCTTTAGTTCGTTATCCTCCGCCTGCCGAAATGGGTGAAAAGAAATTAATCCACGCCAAATTGGATCGGTATACGATACGACTTTTGATCGATCATTATCTTGATTATATTCAACCTTTAAATGCCGTCATTTCAAAAAAAGAAGTTTATCAATTGGTCGATCTCGGAGCCAATGAGACTCCCATCACAAAATTGTCACTTTTAGCATTGGCCGTCTTGGCTGCATCTGCCATGTTTCGTGGAATGCCGAAATTTACGAGGGCGGCACTTTTGTTTCACTTACGACAACGCAGGACAGCAATTTTTAGAACGTCATTAGAAACCGTGCAAACATTAATCATCTTGAGTCAAAATATCGAATTGATGGCCCCGGATACAAACGATGCTGCTGGTATGAGCTTAAACTTGACCGGCCTTGCTGTTCGTATGGCACATGATTTAGGTCTACATCGTGATTGTCAAGTTTAGGAGTTCCGCCCGCCAAACTACGCAAGATGGCAAGGATTTGGTCCGCTCTGGTCATTCAGGATAAATGGTATGCGCTCTGTTACGGACAGCCAGCCTTGATTCATTTGGAGGACGGTGATGCACCAGAACCCTCGATGTATGATGACGAAGATGAGCCAGAAAGATTCAAGCAAACATCCATGCATCTGCTCGTCCGCCATATCAAACCCATGTTGCCCATTACGGATTGCTCTTTTAGTTGGACGCTTACACAAAATCGTTTTTGGACCAAAAGATTACGACCTTCTTCAATTAAAGATTTCAGAATGATCGTAGAAGAAATCAATGAATGGAAGGCCAATTTGCAACCTCAATTGTGGTTCAATTTACGATCCACCCAACCTCCAACAGTGGAGGCAGGATTTTTATTCTCCCTACGAGTCTGTTTGGACTTTTTGATCTATCGTGCTTGTCTCAATTTACCCCCAGATCAAAAGACGATCCAGAGACCTGACGTTTGGACTGCCCTCGTACGTGATTCAGCTGACGCATTGGAGTGGGCTCGCTTGTCCTGACGGATTACGTTGTTTGGACTCTTATTCGATCATAATGTATTTCATGATCCAATGCAGCATTGTGCATTTTTACGAATCAAGTAGAGGTGGAAGTTTGCATAGCTTACGTGTTGCTCGACAAAGTTTGCAAAATCGTGGTACGGTTGCCACGCAACTTGCTTCAAGTCGTGGTCAGGTCTATGATCCATATGGAGAACAAGGACAGGAGCCAGAAGAGGCATCAAATCAAACCATAGGTAATAAACGTGGAAATCAAATTACTTCTCATCTTCTTCTCGAAACGGTCAAACAGGATTGAAGAATGCATCACCATCGCCTGAAGTGGCAGGAGGACCACCCCGTTTGCTACGTTTACGTGTCAAGATCTCGGCATTAGTCAGTATGTTACTCGAAGTGGCAGAACACAGAAGAGCGGCCTTTTTAGCAAGGAGCGATCAAGCTGACGGTCACAATCAAAGGCGTAGGATACAGCAGCAGGGTAATGCACATTTTGAGAATCAACAGCACGATATGGGAATGGCAACGTGTACGAAAGGGTAAATCAATCTCCAACGATCAAACGGGACAAAATCATGCTAGACAACATAGTGCAGCTTCGCATAATTCACCTTCTCCAGCCGAGTATGCAAACCAGAGTTACTCCATGTCCTCCATGGTGGTGGATCGGATGGCAGAATTCAGTCTCGAAGTGATCCGTCATTTCATTCGAAAGAACATCACATGCGTTTGCATGGCAGATGAATGAACATAGTATGCAGGCTCAATCAAGCAATTCTTCACGCTTTCACTCCAGCCCAGCAAGTTATTCTTCTTCGGGAAATCATGAAATGCCTCAAATATGACTTCAGGAGGAACAATGCATGTAACTGGTCAATCTGAAAATGGTGAAAGCGGTCATGGCGGCAGCATCCATGGCAGTGCGATGATGCATCTTCTATGGCCTGTCTTTCGCCAAATAATATTGAAGATTTAGATTTGATGACGTTACAACGTTGGGCAGATGCTCTATTACGAAATCCAACTTCATTCGAACAACAACAGCATGCATCAACGGGAGAAATTTTTCAGTTTGATATTACCTTGTTTCCTTGTAATGATATAGACTTTCTCATATAATACGCTTCATTATAACACACACATATGAAGATCAACGTATTGTGATCACGCTCTCTTGGTTTCAGGCTTTCTTTCAACGAATCGATCGTGAAGAAAGAAGGATGAGATTCTAGCGAAATCTGATGATAAACGATGATTTGAGGGTAAAGACTGTGGATGATACGAATAAAAAATACTGAAAAAGAGGGAAAAGTAGGTGGAAGAGGAAGATACGATATATGAAAGAGACAAGAAGCTAGACTATTTATAGAGCTTTACTGTCAATTGTCTGATAATTCTGATTCTTCTGATCTTCTGACTTTGTTGTGGCTTTGTTTAAACCCGAGCCAGAATGGCTAACGGATTCAACGAATTTGTTAAATTCACCCATCAAAGCCTCGGGGTTAGGTACAAGCTGTTTTGGTTTGCTTTTTCATCTTCTTGACGACGAATATTTGTGTTTTCTTCTTCATTGGTGTCAGAAGGCTTCTTTGGTGAGCTTGATTCAGAATTCTTAGCACCTGAGGTTAAAGAAGAAGTGAGGCTTTGAGGATCAAAACTTTGTAGCATATTACCATCACCTTTACCAGCACCACCAAATTGTTGTTGAAGTTGTTCTGGATTGACTTTTTCCATGATGGGTTGAATTGCTCCCATGATTGGCTGCAAGAAATCTGGAGAAGGACCACTTGAAGTCAAACCAGAAGACCTTTGATCTTCAGGGATAAAGCCTGTAGTATGTTCGTCCCTTTGATCCTCGGGGATAAACCCATTAGTCTTGTCATCCTTGCCCACTGCAGGAGCAATTGGAGCAGCATTGACCTTTGCTGCAACGGTTAAGAAAGCAAAAGCGATAAGAACTTTTTGATAAAGCATGATGATGAATGTAAAAGTAATCGACAAATAAAAAAGAAAAGAAAGACGAATGTGGTTAAGAGGATGGGATTTAAAGTTTGAT
>JAGFBR010000398.1:0-13502 GCA_019925795.1 Dendrobium chrysotoxum | reverse complement strand
ATGTGGAATTTGCTTGTTGAACGCCTCCAGTCGGACCGCTGGATGACGGCGAGGCAGGCGTGCTGCTGTTGGAGCCGGACCTTGACGGACTTGCGACGAAGCTTGTGCCGGGCGCAGAGCTGGGCAGGAAGCGTTGTTGCTTCGAATCGTGGGCGAATCCAGCACCCACTTCAAGCCGCCCCAGACATGCTTGACCATGTCGTCCTCTTCCCAGCACGACTTGGTGTGTCCAAGGGCGTGTAGAACGCACGGCCGTCGCCGCCTGTCCCACGTTGATTCTTGGGCGTGGCTCTTCTTGTCCATCACACCGCCGCCGAGGTTGGTGCTGGGCTCGTCGAGCAAGCCGCCCTCTTTGTACCACGCGATAGGGTGCTTGCCTTCGACCGCACGAAGTGCACTGATGCCCGGTCCGGTGGGATCTTTGTAGGAGTGGGGATCGGCGGTCATGATCACCTTCGTGCCGAGCTTACGAGGATCGGAGTTGAACGTGTACACTTCATCGTACACCTCCCACGTCTTTCCAGGAACGAGGTAGAGGGATGGTCGTGCGAATCGACGTCGACGGTGAAGTGTTGGATGTAGGGATGATAGTCAAAGTAGGCGCCCAACAGACGGCCGTACCAGGGACTCTTGTACATCGCATCGCACGCCTCGTGTACGCCCATGAAGCCTCCACCGTTTTCGATGTACTTCATCAGGTTCACAGCACCCTTGTCGTTCAATGCAGTGCCGCTCACGCTTAAAACACGAACGCATCCCAGTTGTTCACCCACTCTTCGTCCTCGAAATGGCTCTCGTCCTCCGTGTTGAACATGTGAACGTCATTCTTTTTGCCAAGCCTCTCAAACGCTTCGATTGCATTGGGTATGGAGGCATGTCGAAATCCGGCGGTGCGTGAATACAACAGCACCCGCTGTTTTGCGTCGCCGGCAAGACGTGCAGCATGGCGGTGACCATGCAAGCCCATGCCAGGATGGACTTACGCAACGACATTCTGTTTGGACGTTGTCATGGCGGTGCGGCGATTGATATTCGCACCTGTGTGATGGGAAACGATTGTGCTTGATGTCAAGTGTAGGGAGCCAGCCCTGTTGTATAGAGTGTCGACGACGGTGATGGTGATAAAACATCAACATCCGCTTCAATTCTGCAGCCAAGCCCCGTAGCGGCCTGGCATGCAGATGGTCTCCTTTGTTCCTCCTGGTGACCTGGTCTAAACGTTGTCGAACCCAGAGCCGGCTGCAGGCTTTAGCGTCTTTTCTGTATCAAAATACAATTGCTCCTCACCTTACATTTTGTGCTAGCGGCCGGGCACTGGAATTTCAACGAAAAGGGGTCCGTTGCGAAAATAAGGGCGCGCTTGTGCCCTTTTGCCTTTCGCTAGATCGATCGTACGACGACGCGTTTGTTTCTCTGACAAAAAGAAGCTTCTTTTACATCTGCTTTGTCGCAATACCGTTCTCATTTCGCACGCCGACGCTTCTCTCACACATCTTGGACGATCCCCACTTTTCTCGGCGTGTGTTGACATCGGATTTCCGGAAATTTCCCGTAGAGAGAGTCCGTTGAAGCACCCACACACCATGCCACAAACTACACCAAAATAAAGAGACTTCTACGTCAACCGTACCAATACAAGAAAGATGCCTTCATCGCTTGTTGCTGGCGCTGCGAGCCTTTGTTCCAGAACGCCGCCTCCATGCGCACCGCTGGTCTTTGCCACTTTGGACGACTTTGCTTTTTTGTTGCGTGAGGCCCTTTTTTGTGCGCAGTCGTCGCAATACAGGTTCCCTGAGGAGGCTTGAGCAGACCGACGCAGCCAAGGATGGAACTGTAGAAAGACCAGTGGGATGTCAGCCAGATGCTGAAAGATTAATCGCTTCCTCCACATACTCACCCATTCACGTTCGCAGTCGTCATCATCGCATCCGATCATATCGCCGTAGCTCACGTTGTTGCAGAAGCAGTACCTTCGTTCGTCTGCATCGTCGCCCAGCCGTTGGTGCATTGCTAATAGACTCGTCCACCGATCGAGGAGCACGGGCAACGCGAGCAGATCGTGGTGCTGCAGAGCCTGCATCCGACATGTCGTCGTCGCCGTCGTCGTCTTCATCACCGTCTCGTAGGTTGGCAACACGATTACGACCTGCTCGTGAACGCGATGAACTGCTGTGCGGACCTCCATCTCTGTCCCTTGCGTCCGCGTCTCCGTTTGCGGTATGACCAGCACTCCCACCTGCTCCATTTGCCCGTCTCGCTTGACGGCCGATCTCTTGGCTGATGATTCGTGATCGTCTTGATTAGCTGCTGCCTTTGCTTTGGCGCTGTTTGAAACAGTTTGGTTGGCTGGCTTGCGCTTCTTAGCTGCGTTGGCATTTGCTTGATTGAGCGCCAGCCCTGTTTCCTTTCTCTCGGCAGCAATGGCGCCAGCACTCATGCTAGAGACCAGCTTGTCTAACGGCCTGGCTTGGCTTCTTCTTCTTGACCGGCGAAGGCGACTCTGCATACGTCTCAACGATAGCAGGGTTGTTGCCCCCAGGGCCCGAGCCAGGCGCTAATGCTGTACCGTCCGAGAGGTGTCCGGCGAGGTGAGAAGAGATACGTGGCGAAAGGATCTTTGCCAAGGATGGCACAGAAGCTAAATTTGCAAGGAGTGTGTCAATGTAGGTGGTATGAGAGATGATCTGCGTGTAGGAGAGGAGGAAGGGTAAATTAGCCGGTGGATGTATGCATTTGTGACGAGCGACGTACGTACCGTTTCAGCTGTGTTCAGGGCGACACGGATCTTATCCTCGCCGCCCATCTTGTATGCACGGGCATCTTCGGCCACCTCCTTGAGTGCCAACAGTCTCTCGCCCTGCGTGAAGTTTTCGTCCTCGATCACTGCGGTCAATTGAGAGAGCCGATCTGTCAAAGAGCTGAGATGTGGACCGAGCACCGCATCCAGCTCTCTGAGGTCGGAGAAGGATCTGGTGAGATCGAGAGGGAGAGCATCAGAGGGCATCAGCGTAGGCGGAGAGCGTCGGTGTATAGGGTGAGCTCTTCTGCGGAAGGCTGTTCCTGTTGCCAGAGAGGGAGGTCCGAACCAGCGGGGGCAGGTGAGCCCAACGATCTTCCTCCGGTCTGCTTGACGTGACGTGAAGACGAGCTCGACGGGCCGTCTACCGCGTGACGCTGCGACGAAGAAGCCACTCTGGACATGTTGCCGAGGATGCTGTCGTATGTGTAGGTCGTTGATTGGAGACAGCCCTCTCCTTCTACGCGGGATAGTGTCCAAACCACACAGATTGCCTTGGCCACACGCCCACCCTCGCGCTCGGCTCACTACTGTATTCTGATTCCCGAGAACGAGCACGGACGCGTTTGTTTCTAGAAAGTTGCGCACGTGCTCGAACATTTTTGTGAGAAAAAGTTTCAGAAGAAAGGTTCAATTAGACTCCACCGGACAGCCTACGTCCTCTGTTACATCCACAACCTCTAGCTTGAGACGTCAGACATCATGGCACAACAACCTATTGGACTTTTTGGACTCAAGCTCGTCCCGGGCGAGGAGTACGACTTGGACGTGTTTGACGATGTACGAATTACCAACATCTCCTTTGGAGGAGAACGTGGTGGGCAATGCACGTACAGTTGTCAAGATCCACCACAGATCGGTGCCTAGCTTCTACGATGACGAAGAGGACGAGTTCGACAGCGAATTCGACAGCGAGGAGTCTCTGAGCGAGGGTGCCGAAGAAGAGGACGACAGTGAGGAAGCCGAAGCTGAAGCGGCCAACACGTCAAAGGCCAGTGCTACCAAGGCCAACGGTGTTTCCAAGAAGCAGAAGAAAGAACAAGAGGCAAAGGAGATGGCTGCCTTGATGGAAGGTCTGACTGGTGAAGGAGAGGATCAGGACGAAGACGATGACGATGACGACGATGAGGAGGAGGAAGAGGAGCAAACGTTTGTCATCTGCAGCCTTTACCCTGGAAAGCTGGAGCAGGCCACCGTTGATCTTCACATCAGCACTGAAGATCAAGTTCGTTTCAGCATCACCGGTGACAATCCAGTCGAGTTGCTGGGCAGCTACCTCTCATCCGGCCGCTTTGATGACGACCCGGACTCGGACGAGCTGATCGACAGTTCCGACGAGGATTCGGACGAATACTCGGACAGTGACGATGAAGAGATCGACAGTGACGAGTTGGAGATGCTGGAGGCTGCAGCTGCCGAAAACGAGGACGAAGAAGATTCCGATGAGGAAGACGAACTCGACCTTGACAATTTGGATGATGACGAGCTTGCCCTTCTACGCGCTCTTCAGGAGGACGAGACCGATGAGACGACGACGACGATGAGAAGACATGGACGATTCCGACGAACGCTTCGAAGAAGTTAGCGAGGAGGACGATGTCGATGTCGAAGAGGTCACAGAGCCCTTCGCCGTCAAGGGTGTGGCAAGCAAGAAGCGCTCGGCTGCTGAGCTTGAGGAAGACGAAGATGACGAGGAATCTGCCATCACTGACGCTCAGATCGCCAAGGAGGCGAAGGCCCTGGGTCTCGATGCGAGCAAAGCTGACGAAGAATCAACGCAAGAAGCTCAACAAACGCTTGCGTGCAGCCGACACCAGTGCGGAAGTGACCGCGGAGACCATCGAGGTGGCACAGAAAGACGCAAAAGACGGCAAGACGAAGGTCCAGGCCGCCAAAAAGGAAGAGGCAAAGGTGAACGGTAAAACGCAAAGCAAAAAGGTCACCCTGCCCTCCGGCGTCGTCATCGAAGACGTCAAGGTTGGAAATGGAGCCGCGGCCAAGGCTGGAAACCGCCTGGGCATGCGCTACGTCGGCCGATTGCAGAACGGAAAAGCAGTTCGACGCCAACACCAAGGGCAAGCCGTTCACTTTCAAGCTCGGCAAGGGTGACGTGATCGGTGGATGGGACGAAGGTCTTAAAGGCATGAAGGTTGGCGGAGAACGCCGATTGATCATCCCACCGAAGATGGGCTACGGAGCTCGGTGAGTTAACAGTGACGAAGGAAGGTATCCTGAAGCTTTTAACATCCTTTTGATAATCTACAGTGGTGCACCTCCGGACATTCCTGGCAATGCAACTTTGGTTTTCGATGTCAAGCTGGTCGAGATCAAATGAGCATGCAATGCTTTGCACGATATGTATATTGTACGCATACTTCCCTTGCACTCGTAATCTCTTGAGAATGAACGGTATGGCGCCAAATGTCCAACCTCAACCGGAAAGAGCGCCTGTGGCGTCCAAATCCGGGCCCTAGAGAAAGTCGTTAGTGTTTGTACCACATTTTTACGCTCTACATCGATACATACCGTATAAGCGCCCTTTGCAGCCAAAAAGTACCAGGCAGTGGCGATCGCAGTGAAGAAGACCACTACCACGCTGGCGTAATTCATGCTCGACGGCGTGACCTCCTTTGTGGTGGGAAAGCAAAACAGAATGATAGAGAAAAGAACCCAGACGACTACGGTACGATGAAGGGTGAGCGTTCACTCAAGCAATCAACGAAAAAAACTCACGAGCGACTGTATTGACAGCGTAGCCCAAGCGTCCCAAGCCCCAGGAAGCCCGCTTGACCTGCTGCGTCCGTTGAACATAGAGAGGGCAACGCAGGTGACGTAGGACAGACCCAAAAGGATTGTAGCAGCGCCTGTAAAGGCATTGAACGCACCGCTGTTGCCGAGATAGATCAAGCCCAAAAGTGAAATGACGACGGTGGTGATGATCAACGAAAGCAGGGGTATCTGATGGTATGGGTCTACGCGAGCCCAAAACGTGGGAAAATGGCACGCCCTTGTCTCTTGAAAATGCCCAAGACACCTGCTGGCCACGGTCAGACTGCCGATGGATGCGAACATGCCGATGACCAGGATAAGGAAGAGCAAACCAAAGGCTGCAGCTGCACTGCCCGTAGCGATAGAGAAGGCCAACGGCAGAGGTTGACCGGCAGCCGCGCTCAAGATGGTTTCCACGTCACGTGGGAAGACGAACGACATGGGAATGACGAACAAGAAGCCGGTCAAAGATGCGGCCAACACGCAGCCGACCATGGCCCGGGGTACGGCGCGTTGAGGTTCCTTGACCTCGTCTGCGAGGTAGGTCAACGTTCCGTAGCCGGTGATGACGTAGGCGGCACACAGCAGTCCGACGAAGAAAGACCAGCCGTCAGGCCAGCCGGAACTGTTCTGCCATTGGGCAAAGACCTCGTTGGCGGTGCGCCTGTCGTCGGACATACTCAATACGGTGACGCAAACGATGATGGACGTGGCCAAGATCCAATAGATCGACACCGTGTTCAGTGGTTTCCAGCAAGCGACCACGAACGCCCCACGCATTCACGGCCGCGCTTACAGCCATGACAGCAAAATGACAGAGAACGACGTGCCAAGCGGATGGTGCCCACTGGTTGTCGCGGAACACACTGATTGCGGCATGATGAGGGTTGCCTCACCGAACGCGATACTAAGACAGGAGCAGAACGTTGGCCACCAACGAAATCCAACCGACGACGAACGAGGCCACAACCGCATATCTTCTTGGTGCCAGATGGGCGGTCCAGACGTACACGCCACCCGAGGTGGGATAGACTGATGCGATCTCGCCAAGGCTTGCCGCGATACACACGCTGATCACGCTCAACAAGATCCAGCCGTATATGTATGTCATGCTTCCACCGTTGATCAAAGCAAACGAAGCGCTGGTACAAAGCCCGAACGGCGCGGCAATGATGCTGGCCCCCAATCCCAGAGCAGTGACCATCGAAAGATCACGACGCAACTCTTGTCGATAGCCCAAAGCGCTCTTTTCACCCGTTGCAGCTGTCTCGGGATCGAAGGAGCTGACCTGGGCGATCCCTTTTCCGAAGCCATCGTCGTTGGAGGCTTGAACCTTGGTCTCGCTCATTTCGGACAAGAGTCATGGACGCAATGATCATGGAGAATAATGATATGGGATTGCTATCTTGTATCGGTGGTCAATGCGGGGTATCTAGTTCTTTCGAACGCTATCAGTGCCAAGACAAGCAACACGAAGATAAAGACATCTGCGTTAGCGCACCGTTTATCTTTTGACCACGGGCAGATTATATAATCCACACGGAAACATCTGCGCGGGTTGCGGACCGATCTGTCAAAAAAAGTCTCCACGTTATCCGCGTGCAAGCCCAACACCAAAAAATGTCGCGCCAGCCTGCGAGAAATGTAGAGCACTTCAGCAGCCGTTCTGACCAAAGAAAAGTCAGGGGTATTGCCAGATGGACAGGTATGCCAGGCATTGCCGTCTATCATGTATGGTCGACACCCCTTATGCGCAGACTCGGCGCTTTCGGCGGACCCTGCAATGTATATAAGAGGTCAAGCGACGGTTGCACCTGCCCCTCTCTGCCCACCCAACACCAAAGTACACGATGAATCCGCTCATCGACACGATCGTAGCCCATTGGGATGCCGTCCAGGCGCACCGTCGCCATCCGATGCCCCTGCCGGCCAGCTCGCACGCGTTGGATCTGCCGGCCGTACGTACGAACAAGATGGCCATCAACATCGATGGACATTCGCTCACCGTGGCCGCTCTGGTGGCCGCTGCCCGTTACCGCGTCACGCCTTCGTTGGACGGCAGCAAGCAGGTTTCGTGACCGTGTGGATGCCGCCGTACGCACGTTAGAGAAGCGCTTGGAGAGCGGTGAGAGCCTGTACGGAATCACACCGGCTTTGGAGGATCGGCTGATTCGCGTACGGGCAACATGCGCGCTCTCCAACAGGCCCTCCTGCAGCATCAACAGATCGGCATGCTGCCCTTGCCCAAGAACTTCCCGGCCACGACGCCGTCTCGCGTCAACAGTGCTCTGCCCTTGTCCACCCACATGCTGTCTCAACCTGAGGCCTGGGTTCGTGGCGCGATGACCGTGCGTCTAAACAGTCTGACACGCGGTCACTCCGGCGTTCGTTACGTGGTACTGGAGCGTATGCAGCAGTTGTTGCAGCAGAACATCACGCCTATGGTGCCACTCAGAGGCACGATCTCGGCCAGTGGCGATCTCAGTCCGTTGAGCTACGTGGCCGGAACGCTTGCCGGTCAGTCTGGCATTCAGACATTCACCGATGCCAAGGACGGCTCTCGTATAGTCTTGTCCGCCGAAGAGGCGCTTGCCAGCCACAACATCCCAAAGACCGTGTTCGAACCAAAGGAGGCGCTTGGAATCCTAAACGGAACGGCATTCAGCACGGCCACCGCTGCTTTGACGATCCACGATGCGACCATGCTCTGCCTCTTGACCCAGTTCACAACCGCGATGGCCGTTGAGGCAGCCCGTGGCACCGATGGCAGCTTTGCCTCGTTCATCCATCAGGTCTGCCGTCCTCATCCTGGCCAGGTAGAGTGTGCGGCCACGATCCAAAGCATGTTGGACGGCAGCAAGCTGGCAAGCCACTGGCGTGACGAGACCCACGTTCACATGTCCGAGGACGAGGGCAGTCTACGTCAGGACCGTTACCCTCTTCGTACCGCGGCACAGTGGCTCGGTCCCCAGGTGGAAGAGCTGCAGCAGAGCTGGAACGCGATCGAGCGTGAGATGAAACAGCACCACCGACAACCCGCTGATCGAAGTACATGCAGACGGCGTTTCGTCCACCATCCACCACGGTGGCAACTTCCAGGCCATGGCCATGAGCAACACCATGGAGCGCACCCGTCTTGCACTTGCCCACTTCGGCAAGCTGACATTCCAACAGATGACCGAGCTGATCAACCCTGCCATGAGCCGTGGCTTGCCTGCCAACCTGGCGGCCACAGACCCCTCGTTGAACTTCATGGCCAAGGGTATCGACATCGCTCTGGCAGCCGCCACCGCGGAGCTGGGCTATCTGGCCAACCCTGTGACCAGTCATGTCCAATCGGCCGAGATGGGCAACCAAGCGGTCAACAGCATGGCGCTGGTCTCGACGCGCTACACGATCGAGGCTGTTGAGACGCTTTCGCATCTCATGGCCTGGTCTTTGTATCTGTTGTGTCAAGCGCTGGATCTGCGTGCACTGCAGCTTAAGCTGGCCCACAAGCTCGAGGCAGAGATCGAAAAGAGTATCTACGCTTCTTCTCCACCTGGATTGACGCAGAGAACACCAAGAAGCTTGCCCATCAGGTCTTTGTACGGCTGAACAAGCGTATGGACGAAACCAGCGCCCGTGACCTGCATTCCCGACTGAGCGATGCTTATCAGAACGCAGGCTACGTGTTGGTTGCCTACTTCAGCGATCTGCCCAGCGGAGGAGGCGCTGATCCGTTGCGCACCATTGTCGCCTGGCGCGACTATTCGGCCAACGAGACGTGGGAGCTATACAAGACCCAGACACGCGAGTTCCTCCACGACCCCAACGGCTGCCATGCCAGCCCTCTGCTGGGCAAGACGGTGAAGCTGTACGAATACGTCCGTCGTACGCTCGGCGTTCCAATGCACGGCCGTGAGAATATGCTGGAATTTGCCGGGAAGAGGGCAAGCTGAAGGAGACCATCGATCCTGGGTTAGCGTCATCTATCAGAGTCTGCGCAACGGTGACCTATACAGCGTTCTCATCGACACGGCGAAGGACGTTCAGGCCACGCGTGTTCCGCTTGTCGCCCTTGCCAACGAAGCGCTCCAACGTCCCGTAGCCCATCTTTGACAGGCTCTTTCTCTGACACTGTACAGTACATACTCATCTCATCTTCAGATGAAAGGTCCTGTTACGTTTGCTTCTCTGCACTAATCTCGAGCTATTCTTTTCACGGGACACGCACCGAGCACTGCATTGACGGACGCATGCTGGTTCATCGACCTTGCCCTTGCGTGTATTACGTCACGTTGGTAGCGTGCACATACGTGGAAAGCACGCGTGTACGTGCGACCCTTTGGGAAATTTTCACCGCACCACGCCACTCTTGCACCCGCCTGCATCTCTCGTTCCACCTCCACACAGCTGCAAAACAGAAGAAGTGGTAAATGGGCACGACAAGAGTGGGGTAGACCAGACCAACAGGACTGGTGGAAGAGGGTCTCTGTTGTCAATGCCAAAAGAGGTTGAACATACATCATCGTGCTTTGCATTGTTTGGCCCTACCGATTCGTACGTGCGTGCGTGGAAGGAAAGTCCGATGCCTCTCTGACGAGAACGTTAGATTTTCTTTCTATTCTCCTCTCCATCATCATACACGATCAAATCTACTATTAACATGCAGATCAATCGTAAACACTTTATTACCGCCAGCCTCGTTGCCCTGTGCCTGGCGCTTGCCGCACAACCGGTCAGGCCGACTGGATACAGGACGGCACGGCCGGTGGGCCAACGTGTTTTCCAAGCTGCCTTTGACAGATGGACCGAGTGAGTGGCGAAGGATTACTGCTTTAAAAAGTAAGAATACTGACCGATTCTCAAACAGATCCGACTTACGCTCTTACCTGCTTGACCGCGGCGTGATCGCACCCACGTCCACACGTGAGCAATTGGTCTCCTTGGCCCGTCAAGACTACGAAAAGATCAAGGGAAGCCTTACAGGATCGTCGGGCAGCAGCAGCGCTTCCAAGTCCGCCAGTTCCGCTGCTGATTCCGTCTATTCGGCCGCAGCAAGCGTTGAGTCTGCCGTGCGCAGTTATGCAGACAAGGCTGTCTCCCAGGCTTACGGCTTGACCGACCTGTACTACAGTGCTTCCTCGTCCGCCTCTGATGCGGCGTCGTCTGCCTCCAAGACCGCCTCTGCCTCTGCCTCGTCCGCGTCCAACGTTGCTTCGAAGTCCGCCTCATCTTTGTCGAAGGAGGCTTCTGCCTCGGCCAAAAGCGCTTCCAAGAACGCACCCAAGGATGCCTCTAGCCTGTCCCGTGAAGCCTCCTCGGCGGCTAGCGGTGTAGGCAAGAGTGCCAGCTCAATCGCTGCGCAGGCCACCAACACCGCTTCGCGTGTGGCCAACGATGCCACCGACTACGTTTACTCCACCTGGGATGATTCGCAGTTGAAGGACTACCTGGTAAAGAACGGCTACATTAAGAGCAACTACGAGGCAAAGCGTGACGAGTATCTGGCAACCATGAAGGACGCCTACACGGCCACCACCCGTGCTCCTTACGAGGCCTTCTCCGACAGCTATCTGCATGACTGGCTCGTCGACCACAACATCATCCGTTCGCCCGGACAAAAGACCCGCGACGAATACCTGGCTCTGGCCAAGGACTACTATTACTCTGGTACCGACTCGGCGTCAGCTCGTGGAAGGAAAGCGATCTGCGCAAATACCTGATCGACAACGGATACATGAAGTCTGACTTCCAGGCTTCCAAGGACAAGTACGCCTCGATGGTGGCTTCCAACTACAAGTGGACCACCGACGAGATCTTCTCCAGCTGGACCGACTCTGACCTGCGCAACTGGCTGATCAGTAACGGATACATCAAGTCAGACTACGAGGCCAAGCGTGACGAGTAACGTGAACCTGTCAAGAAGCACGGAAACAGCCTTGTGGACTCGGCAAGGGAGTACTACAGCTGGAGCGACGCCCGTCTACGCTCGTTCCTCGTGCAGAACGGCGTGACCACCGACCGTCTACCCAAGTCGCGCGATCAGCTGCTGCGCGAGACCCGTGCCCGCTACGCACCGCGCAAGGGCATCTTTGACCAACTCAAGGACGGCGTTCAGCACATCTTTGACTCTGTTCACGACGTTTCAGGCAAGGTTGATCAACACGCAAAGGTCGCGAGCGTAAGCGCAAGCTCGGCCGCCAGTGCTGCCAGTGCTGCTGCCAGCAAGCATGTCGAACTTTAAGTAGTGATGTGTTGAGCTGTTTGTTCCGTATCGAAATTGTGATTGACAGGAGCGATGAAATTTAATTAATGAACACGACTTCTTTCCACGATTCCGAACATCGGCTTAGCCGATCTCTTTCGCGTATGTAATCGGAATTTTCTACCAGGGTCGCCGTCGCACACGATAAGGTGGAGTACGAACTGGCGGGCGAAGTAGGAAGGGTTTGTTTGACAGGACAGCCATCTATACCGAGGAAATGGCGTCAAGTACCACTAAAGCAGGCCATGGCGAATACGGTGATGCCCAGAAGCGCGATGCGCAGTATCAGGCCGCCTTACGAGGCGCACTGAAAGGATCCGGTGCTGGTCTGGCGGTCAGCGCTCCGGGCGCGTACTTTCTTCATAAGACCTGGCAACCGTTCACACGGCTCACCTTACCGCTCAAAGCCATGTTCGTCACCATGGCCACCGTGTCGGCCGGTGTAATTGCGGCTGACAAGGCGGGAATCGCGTTCGAACACGATTCGTACAGCGACGAGGGTGCGCAAACCATTCGACGTTATCGGTCTCGCGAAGAACAGCAGTGGGATCAACTGTCGACGCGCGACAAGATTCTCACCTACACCAAAGACAACAAGTTCAGCTTCGTGGCAGGGTCATGGGTGGCCTCGATGGGTGGTATATTTGCCTATATAAACAGCCAGCCCATGTCCTTTGCGCAAAAGCTGGTACAGACCCGTGTGTGGGCGCAGGGCATCACCCTTGCCAGTTTGGTGGCCATGGCGGGAATCACACAGATCCCCCAGCGCGGGCGACAAGATTCTGTACGAGCGCGATCACGCTGGTGATCATAGCTGGCGCGATTTCATTCACGAAGACGACGATGACGATGCGGAAGCTGTAAGTGACGACGATGATCGTGCCAGGTAACATGCTTATTGACACATCCTGTTCACAGGCAAAGAAAGGCTCTTTCTCGATCTAGACAGCAGAGCAAACAGCAAAAGAGGCCACAGGAAACCAAAACATCAGAGTAGATACGATGATAGATGGTCGTCAATGCCATGTCTGTATATCTTGCTTTACACTTTGATTACCACCTTACCGACGTGGGCTTGAGACCACTGGTAAGCATAGGCCTTGGGTGCATCGTTGAACTCAAAGACCTTGTCGACAAGAGGCTTGATGTGATTCACCTCGATGCACGCATTGAGGTTTTCGAACATGTCCACACTGCCGACCAGGATGCCACGGTAGATGGAGTTGCTCGTCAGATTAAGCACAGGAATGTTGGGCGTTTCACCCTGTGCAACGAAACCGATGTTGGCGATGACGCCTCCGCGCTTGATGCACGCATGCGCCTTCTCCAACGTTCCCGGTCCGCCCACTTCGATGATGTGCGAGGCGCCTTCGCCGTTGCTCACGCGCAATACCTCCTTGTCCCAATCCGGAGTCTTCTTGTAGTTGACGGTGAACAGACGTTCTTGCTGCTCTTTGGTGAACAGCGAGCGGACGCGCTCGATCTTGTCGTCGGACGAGGAGGTGATCACAGCCTTTGCACCGGCAGCGATGGCCAGTTGTGCTGCAAACACAGACACGCCGCCCGTTCCTTCCAACGCAACGGTGGCGCCCGGCAACAGTGGAACGTCGCTCAGACCATGCAAACCGTTCCAGGCGTCACGGCAGCGCATGGCAATGTTGCGGCCTCCTCGTACGAAAGTGCTTT
>JAGFBR010000397.1:0-13540 GCA_019925795.1 Dendrobium chrysotoxum | reverse complement strand
CACAGCACAATCACCCTTGTTGCAAGCCATCACCCAGCAACAATCTCCTTTGCTTACCATTCAAACGAACAATAATTCGGTTATTTTCAAAATTTGCCCATTCCAACGCCACTTTCGATACCTTCACCAACACTTTCGGTTACGAGGGCGATGTCAGGTACAATAAATGGGGCAGGAGGGTTTTAGGAGCAAATGTTCAATCGTTATCCAAAAGTGTCCCGCTCGGCAGTGTAAGCAACAATGCATCACGAATGAACATACCAATTTCCAACGGATCTACGATGAATACATCTGAAAGTCCTTCTTCAACGCGACCATCAACGCCAACAAATGTATCATTTCCACTTCAAGGGCAGGAACGACAAATAACGGAGGAGGAGGGGGAGGGGAGGAAGCGGTCCGGGGTACGGAAGTGGAGCTTTAGGATTAAGTTTGGGAAGTGGAACGAGCAAGAAATGTGAACAGGAGCAAGAAGAACAAGAGGATATGCTGGACGATGTGAATGCCATCCGGCTAGGTGAAATGTGAGAGAAAGGGAATGTGTGCATGTATGTACTATGTGTAAATTATTGTACGAATAAACAATTATACAGCTAGAATGATGGTATGAGTGATGAATAATTTATACAGATTGCCATGTAAGAAATACAAAGATAGAGATTGCGAAAACGTCTCCTTTAATCGATAAAGAGTCGTATCTTGAAGCCCGAATCGGGAAACCCTATGTGCAGGCCATCATGCCATACGGTTTGAATTCGATCACGCAAAGTGGAGAAAGATTTGAATTGACTGAGCGAAAGTTGTTGCTTTTGTTTGTTTGCTGAAAGGTTTGACATCTTGTCTTGCTCTTTTTTCCCACCAAGATCGTAAATGCGTTTGTGATTTTCTTCTTGTAGGAGCACTCCCACCAACCCAAAGTAGGAATTCGCGGATCATTTTGATGTTGGAGATTGGTTTGATTGGAAATCAATCCGTTCGATAAACCAATCCAACAAGAAGATATGTATTGATGATCAGATGGTTGAGAAGAATTTTCTGTTTCGATCGTTGGGTGATTTTGAAATGAAAAAAGTGCACAAGTGCTAAACATTAATCCCAATATAATCACTGCACAATAGGCGCATGGTTCGTTCGAATTGCATACGTGGCCACGAATAAGATCATCATAAATGGCGAAACGGCCGGAAGAGGTAGCAAGAATAATGGTAACCACCATCGCAGGCAATGCATTTGAATGGTGACTGCTATTATGTGCGTGAGGGTGAGGTTGAGAATGAGAATGAGCTTCATATCCCATCACGTATTGTGATGCTACACGTGAAGATTCGTAGAAACTAGTCAACCCTTTTTCTGCGTAGTATAAAGACCCGGAACAACGAGGAGTAACATTCAGTGTTGATGTATACATATAGTACATACGTACACGCACACAAACTGATCCTTTGAATTTTGTGAAAGAGAACATAAGAACCATACATCGCGCGCTAAATGAAGTTTTGACTCAAAGTGGAGCAAGACAGATTAGGTGCCGAGAATTGGGCCCACATCTGAAAAAGAAAAGAAAGAAAAAATACCATCCATACTCTGTGGGGGAGGGAGGAAGGAATTCGTTCCAATTCGGCTTCAAATGATGACCGAAGCCGTCCATTTGAGTACATCTGTAGAACCACATCCTTTCATCTTTTCAATCTTTACCATCATCCATCTTATCAAATCCCTCCTTTCTCAGAAGTTTAAGCGAAATCAACACAATGTTCTCTCATTCATTCAAGATGTTATCAACGGAAAAGCCAATATGGCCATAGCTTCTCTCCCTTTAACGTTACTTTTGGCTGCAATCCTCATTGGCATACAATTTACCTTGCCGAAACCAAAAGATTCAAGGTGGATGGAAAATCAAAATCCTCGTGCATGGGTGGCAAGATTGAATGCAAAAGCTGCTCAAGGAAAAAAATTAAGCGAAACGGAAGAATACATTTTACGTGGTCAATCTGCTCAACAAAATGGCTTTGAATGGTTTCCTGTTTGGGCTGCTGCAGTTGTAAGTGATTGACGTCAATTTGAAATTTTTGATCATGGATGTAATACTGACCAAAAAAAAAAACCTTCTCTTTGCCTTTCTTTCATCACCTTCTCTCACCTCTGCAGATTCTTGGCACTATGGCCAAATTACCAAAAGAGACTTTAGACAGATATACAATCATCCACATTGCTGCCCGTATCGTATACTATTATCTCTATTTGGCCATGGGCAAGCGCGGCGGAAGTTTCTTGCGTACTGCCGTTTTTCAAGTTTCAATCTTTCCCGCAGTTGCCATCTTTTTCAAATCGGCTCGGGCTTTAACCTTGTAATGGTCAAGAAAATACAATTCATGTCATTCATCACTTCAAAACAAGGATTTAAACACAAATGCAATGGTAACGTACACTACCTTTCCTTTGCTTTTTTGCGCCAATATGCTAATAAAAGATAGGAGGCATTCTCGTTCACTCGTTCTGTTGGGCACCATCCTTCATCACCATTTCTAAGCACGACATGGGCCTCTTCCTCCCCATTCCTTTCACGTACATCCTTTACCTCTTTCAAATGAATATGCCACGTTTTTACCTTTGCAATGTTTGGTAACGAATCGCTTGACCATCTCTTCTTCATCCTGCATTTCTTTCCTCGCATCAGAGCTATCTTCGTTGCCAGATACAGGCTCCTCCTCACTTGCAGCCTCTTTGTTGAAGGCCTCGTCCTCCTCTGAGGCACTATTGACCATATCGAGCAGCGGCAATTTGGATTTGACTTGCTTGACCGGCATGAGTCTTGCCGGCGCTTTCTTTCCCTTTTTTCTTCCAAAAGGCATCAATGAGATCTTGTCTCTCGTCCAAATGTTCTTCTGGCTCCCACGTATCATCTTTGGCTTTATAGCCTTTCAACGTATTTTGTATTTGTAGTAAGTGGATCCGTCTGATCTCTTACGGGTGCCAGCATCGACTATCTTTTCCGGCAGATATTCTCCAAGAATTTCCAGCTCTCCCTCTGAGGAAGATGATGGCTCTTCAGATTCTGCTTTTTGGGATTTGCAGTACTTTTGCGGCACTTACGATTCGTCTTGGAACACGTTTCAGAACCGCTTTTCCCTCTTCTTTTTCTTGCTGTTTTGCTTTTTCTTGTGAGTTACACCGGAATCTTTGGTGAAGATTTTGAAGTGGACGCGACTTCTTGTTGTTCTCCTTCCTCTTCTTCGCTGGTAGAGGGGTTGTCGAGACGATTTCCGTTTTGGTGTTGTATTTCATTCTCTTCGCTTTCAGGATCTTCCCCTTTAGAAACCATGAACTTATCTTTTGATTTCCCTTTTGCTTTCAAAGGCGATGAGGCTAATTTTGAGGAAGATGAATGCGCTGGCGAGGCATTGTTGTGCGTCTCTTTTCTCCGTGAAGACGAGCTGCTTTTGTGATGAGGGGGAGGATTTTTGGATGCGCACGATGAAGATTGGATTCATTTGATGGATTTCTTGAATGATTTAAATGCTTTCGAGAAGAAGAATGTTGTGAGGAAGAATGCGAATGTCCTTTGCGATGATGTTTGCTTTTTTCACAAGGGCGTCCACGAGTTTCTCTTGGCACACGTTCATTTTCCATTACTTCTTGTTCCTCTCCATTACTTGATTCGACCTTTTGCATGCTTTCATCATCATCGCTGGAGCTATGAATTGATGACATTGTTTTGACACTCATAATTCGAGATGGTTGAAAAAGATGATGGCATCGGAGATCGAGATGAAATGATTCAATCTCGGATACTAGATTGTACTAATATTAGAACTTTAACTCAAACTGATTAGACTTCTGATGTACGAACGATATAAATGTATCTTCCTTCACTTCTTCTTCTGCTAATGCCCAAAGCGTAGCGCCAATACAATGTTCTCATTACATGTTCAGATACAATACAACTTTCACTCTCAATCAACTCCGCCGCCGCCGCCCAATTTTTTCTATTCATCTAAGTATTGAGGAAAGATCAAATCAGAAGAAGAATGATTTCCATTGAAGCCTTTCCTCTTCAAACTGCAGTTAAGCGCAATTTAGGCTATTGAAAAAGATTAAGCTTTTTCGCGCATACCTAGTTTCAAGCAAGTGTCAATCAATGTGCTTCACCCCTTCCCTTTACACCATCAATATTCCAAGATAAATATGTAACTCACACAAAAACGATGGGAGATAGAGATGGAAACGAACGATTGGCAGCATTCGAAATTGCTGAATGTTATCTCAATCGACCAACTTCCAAACAAAGACTTTTGCTCAACGCTTTCCATGCACCCGATTCACGTTTTCAAACCGATTTGTCACTTTCTTACGCTGAAAGAATGTGCACTCGATCGAATCAAATCAAAGGACAAATTTGCAAACAAAAATCAATCTAGATGATGCTTGTGATGATGTTCATTTTGAGCCAATCATCTATCCGCAAACCGATATCACTCTAGGTCATTGTAGCTATTTGAACACGTGCCATCGAACAAACCGATGCAAATATTTGCACTTCAATCCGATCAGAAAACCCAATGCTCCGCCATTTCGATGGCATAACAATTTACGATGACGATCCAATGCCAATCAGAAGAAAGCATTCGACGGCAAATCCCTCCGACAATGGAGGCATGAAAGGAAATCTATATGGTAACACGCAACTTTCATTGGAAGAAGATGAACAAGAGTTCATCGAGGCTCTCATTCGTCATCCGGCAAGAGCATTACACGCAAACGGATTGGAACGATGGTGTAGGGACCTTGATCAATCGTCAGAATTGATGCCAGCACAATGGATCGATGCAGATTTGAAATCATTCGATTATTCCATGTTGGGTAAATTTGATGTGATTGTTGCGGATCCTCCTTGGGACATTCATATGAGTTTACCCTACGGAACCATGTCAGATGATGACATGCGTGCTATGCCTTTTCCACAATTACAAGATGAAGGATTTTTGTTTCTTTGGGTAACTGGTCGTGCAATGGAATTGGGCAGAGAGCTACTTTCGTTTTGGGGTACACTCGTACAGACGAAATCATTTGGGTAAAAGTTGGACAAACCCAACGATTGATCAGACAGGTAGAACAGGACATTGGCTCAATCATACGAAGGAGCATTGTTTAGTAGGCGTAAAGGTAAAATCTGATTCAGGTCAAATCACAGACTTCTATCGTATCCACACTTTCACCACCTTCCAACGTTACTTATCATGCTTCCATGCTCCCGGTATTCCCTCAGAGCAATTGCTACATCCTGGGCAAATGTGGGTTTGGACACTGACGTGATTGTAGCAGAAGTACGTGATACGTCTCGCAAGCCAGATGAGTTGTACAATATCATTGAACGATTGTGTCCTAAAGGCAAAAAAGATTGAATTTATTCGGAAGGAGAACACAATGCTCGACCCGGTTGGATCACAGTTGGTAATCAACTCAAGGCGATCACATTGTTGATGCAACTCTTCAACAAAAGGTAGAGGCATGGAGGCAAAAGGATGTAAAATGAAAAAAGGCACTCAATCATGTAGATAGAATATCAATGAACATAGAATTTTCATGCATATGAGAAGAAAACAATCAGAGAACAATGGGGTAAAAAAAGTCTAACACCAAACGGAATCGTAAAAAGGGAAAAAGGAAAAACCTATCATTCCTCAGAAATTTTGAAAAAATTGACCTGACCCGATTATTGCTTCACTGTACCAAGATACCCTCTTTGTAGTATTTGGCAATAACAGATTTGTCGTGCAACATGTTGAACTCTTCTGTTGCATCACGTCCCCTTGTAGAGCAGAATTGCTTTACGACCGCCCGGATGATCGTCCAAGAAGCCAGTAGCATCAATCACTTGACCATTCACGGCAACCCAACAGTCATCATCAGATGCATGCTTGGCAACTTCGTCCCATAGTAATCTCTCTCAATTCAGTTGCTGGTGTTTCCTCCTTCTTTGAGCTTTGGAATTTTCAGCAGCAGGTGAGGACGGCAGAAGAGGTGGCAACCTGTTGAGTGATGCTGAAGTGGCAGCATTTCCTTCACTTTGACCTTGTCCGTCCCAACTGAATGTCAAACTGACGTTCTTTGTGTCTGGATTCACGCGAACAGTGTTGCCAAATGGTTTGCAACTTGACCTGCACGTCCGGCAGCAATCTTTCCGTAGAGATACCACGTAAAAGGTAAGAAGTAACACTGTCTCCAGCAACACGACCAAACACGACGCAACCAAAAGGGAAGAACCACCCAAACGGTTAGCACCGTGAACACCACCAGCAATTTCACCGGAAGCGAATAAGCCATCGATTGGCTTTCCATTATTGTCCAAAACGTGACCTTCAGGGCTGATCTCAACACCACCCATTGTGTAATGCAAACGGGTGTCATGAGGGCGACGTGGAAAGTGTCGTCCATCTTCATGTTATGATTGTTGAAGAACTTTTTACCCCATGGGCATTTCTTCTTTCCAGTTGCGATATCGTTGTAATCAGAGAATGTAGATTTGAGCTTTTCTGTAGAAATTCCCATCTCTTTTGGCCACAGCTTCACCAGAGTCGAATTTCTTCATCAAACCACGTCCAGTGTAATGCTTGCAATGCCATTCGATCTCTTTTGATGCCTCACCGTTCAAGATTAAACGAACGGGGAATTATTGTTATCCCACATACGTCCTGTCACATAATCACGGTGTCCCAATTCATCGCGAATCGGTTTCCTTCAGCATCAAGCAAAAGACCACCACATCCACGCAAAGCCTCAGCAGCCAAGAATTTCACTTTGGCATCGGGTTCTTGGGATCAACCAAACCGGTAGGATGCACTTGAACCTTTTCCAAATCGATCAAACGACCACCAATAGCGGCTACCATTTTTTGACCATCACCTGTGCAATGATCACCGTTTGTGGTGGGCAAATGCATCATCAATCAGGACGATGCTTTTTCAACAAAATGAGTTTACATCATCAAAATCGGCTGCATAACCACCGGTTGATAGAACGACCGGACCATGTTCTTGATGTGTTTGACCTCCGGCAGTGTATTCGACACCAACAACGGCATTGTTTTCGTATAATAATTTGGTCACGCGGGCTTTGCGAACGATTTGCACACGTTCAGGCGTGGTTTCTGCCAATTCTTCAATCTTTTTCCATTTGAGCATATGTGATTGTCATTCCAGGGAATTGAGCGCCACCACGATGGGTACGTGGTTGAGAGTGACCACCCAAACGAGACACTTTGGACAAATCTAAGGCGAATCTTCTTGTAGCCAATTGACAGCTTCACCCGAACGACCTGTTAAAACTTTAATCAGATCATCTCTTGCCAAATCACGAGCGGATTTCTTTGTATCGTTGAAAAAGATTTTTGCTGAATCGGGAATATCTAATTCAGCTTGAGTGGCAGTACCGGCACCATTGATACCTGAAGTTGCTTTTGTACTATTACCACCAAAGAATGCATTTTTATCCAACACCAAAACGTTTCCACCACGTTCCAAGATGGTATGAGCGGCAGATAAACCACTCAAACCACCACAACGACGATTGCTTTAGCCATTATGATTCAAAGAGAACAAAATTGATAGAAAGAATTGTAAGAAAAGAAAAGGAAAGAAAGGGGATTACAAACGGTGTGATGGTTTACAAGTAAGGAAGGGAGTAAGGGAAATGGATAAGTGGTGTGGGGATGTGTTATACGGGTAATGTGTGCTTCCTCATTTGCCTCTCTCTCTCTCTTGTTTCCAGGCTGACCAATGAGGATGCTGGATCTAGATGCGCGCACAACACCAGTTGAAATAATCCTTCTCTTTGCTCTCTTTCTTTCTTTTCCTCTTCTTGCGCATCTTTTTTCTACCTATCTATCTGGATATGCAATGCCATTCATCTTCGGCGTTTGTGAAAGCGTGCCGGTTGCATTAAATTCTTTTATGCTGAACAAATAGAAAGAGAAAAAGGAAAGGAGAGAGAAGAGCATTTACAACAAAAGAAAGAATACACACACAGGGAGAGAGAGAGAGAGACAGTACTTGATATCAATTAATGTTACGAACAAGCGAAAAAAAAAAGGTATGCCACCGTTGGAATTAAGGTAGGACCCTCTGCAAAAGAGGTAAAGAAAAGAAGTGTTTCGGTTATCGAACTACCGAATGAGAAAAACGGGCAAAAAGAAGAAGGAGAGGAAGAAGAGTGAACAATTGTATTCAATCAATCAACTCTCTCTCTCTCTCTCTTTTCCTTCCTGTACAACACTCCCACGCCTACCAACCAGATAGACTCAATAAATTGGATTGTGCATCATGCAAGGAAACGTACAATAAAAAAAGAACACTGATCAAGTACCCTTTCAATCCTCAAGATGAATTTGTAAGCAAAAGCCAGCAATGCAACCTAAACGCGGGGTTGGTAAATAAAAATAAAAAATTGATTGCTGAGCACGGTACTCCTTCAGCCAGCCTGAACGTGTGCTTTTTCTTTACTCAATAAAAAATATATATATATAAATATAAAATAAGAATAAAAAATAAAATGAAAGTCTGGGATAGAGTGTAAACGCGAGGCTAAGGCTTAAATTGGATGAATTTTCATTGGCTAAAGTAAGCATACCAATCACCTAAAAATAAGTCGCCTTCTTGCCTAATACATACACACATACATACACCTACATGGCACGCTTTTATCACGATATATAGAGTGACTTGTGAACGTATAAGAAAGATCCTATGCAGGGTTAAAATAAGAAAAAAACACACATCACAACAGCAATGGCAAAAAGGCATATCGGAGAAGGAGTATGTATGTACACGCTATCCGTACTTTGTTTGTATCGTGTGGCAATCTGCAAATAACCAAAGATCACACAGGGACTGTCGCTTCTTCACCATGGAAAAGTGAACAGCATAGCATTCATTCATCTCAATCGTCATTACAATTTATGCTATTGCTCTTCTTTTAATTGACCTAAAAAAGAAATAACAGACCTTTCCATTTGAATCACATTCCACTGGATTTGATACCTTGATCCAGCTTCACTCTCATTGAACTTTTCCATGACAATAATCAGTAAATGAATTCACCAAGAAAAGACGAAATAATGAAAATAAAAAGGAAATAAATCAATTTCGGAAGCAGACAAATAAGGAGCCGTGATAAAATCCCTTTTTAAGGCTTAGGAGGCAAGAGGGTTACAGTCAATCACCAAAAGATCACCGTTCTTGGATGAATCTTTCTTACTTGGTCCGCTGCATTTGTTTGACATAAAGAAGGCATTGGCATTGTTTACCTTACCATCAAATGTATCCTTTTTGCCGAAATCAACTTTATACGTTCCTTGATTACATTTGACAGAGAATTTTGAATTATCTGGGAATTTGCAAAACCTTCCATCAGGATCGCATGCAGTTGGTTGATTAGGTTCTTTGATCAGTTCACCTTCTTTTCCAACAAGCGTGACACACTTTCCAATTCCAGGACCACATTGGAATGCATGGTTGAGTTTATTATGACGATTGAACGAGTAATCTGGTTCACATTTAGTAGGTTTACCATGAGCGTCAGGCTTCAAGGCATTACAGTTGACCACCAAAGTATCACCTTTTTGATTGGATTCGAGCTTACTCGGATGGGTGCATTGATTGGACACAAAGTATACTTGTGCATTTTGAGCATGATTTTGAGCTGTAGCTTTATTATGTGTTCCAACGAATTGTGCAGTCACAGTTCCTGATTGCATTGAACCGTCATCATGGAATCATCGGGATATTGACAAACCTTTTATTGGAATCACATTTGACCGGCTTGGCGGGTGAATTGATAAATTTACCTTCATTGAGTAAAGCGACGCAAGGTTTTTTGCCTGGACCACAACTGATTCCATGTTTGTGTCCGATTGACCGACATTATAGTTTTGAACAACATTTACTGGCTGCTTGAACGTTTGCCAAAGCGAATGCAAAAATGAGAAGGGTGGAGCTAAATGATTTCATTGTTTCGTGAGAAGGGAAAAAAAAGAAAGGAAGAGAGAATGTGGAAGAACGAGACTGCTGAAAGAAATCATACTCTCATATTTTTATACCTTTGCACTCGCCACGATAGGAGAAAACATGTCGAAGAAAGAGGATTGACGAAGAATTTATCGATTGCTATGAACGAGAAATTTTGGAGATGATTGATTGGGATGGCATCAATCATCTCCTCGAACGCCAATAAAAGCACGCATATCCCTTCAATCTTACACGGTCTATACTCTCCTATCTTCTCCCTTTCGAGCGCCAAATGTTATGGATTGTGTATGAAATGATGAATGAAATCCCTATATAATAATAATAATAATAATAATAATAATAAAGTAAAAATAAATAATAATAATAATAAACAATGTAATATGTTATTTATTCGAATGTATGCTGCACAAAATGATCACCTTGTCACCCTAACCCCCCGGGTGGGGCCAATCAATATATAACGTAGTGAATGCAATTTTAGCGTAAGCAGTAAGCCAATTGATTCGCGAATCAAATTTTTCGCCTCATTGTTCAAAACTCCACCTCCTTTCCAGTCATCCTTTTTGGCCTTCTCCTGTCCTCCAAAATAAGAAGAGTATGAACTAGTAAATATACCTCCAATGCCATCTCCTGATCAAAGATAGGAACGATTTACTCCTTTTCAGGAAGGATAAAGCATGGCGCTTCAATCAAGGGGAAAGATGAGAAAAGTACGCCTGCCAAAGAGGGAACAACTTCGATCAAAGGTTTCGTTGGCGGTCTTGCATCAGGATTGACAAAGTGGCCGTTGGGCAACCTTTTGATATTATAAAAACACGCTTACAATGTTCTCCTGTAGGCACATATCGTGGACCTCTGGATTGTTTAGGTCAAATCGCAAAAAGGAATGTTTATTGAGTCTATACAAAGGTTCTTCTCCACCGGCTGTTGGATGGGCATTGTGCAGATAGCGTTTTGATGGGAAGTTTACATACCTATCGTCTTACGCTCAGTAGATGGTACGGATACGGAGAAGGAACGGGAAAGAGGTTGCCTACCCATCTTCACGCTTTGGCAGGATTAGGGGCGGGAGTTACAAACAGTTTGGTCATGACGCCAATCGAAACGCTTAAAAGCAAATTACAAATGCAAACACAAAGGACAACGATCCAAATACCAGGTAGAGGGCAGATTGAAACGGTGAAACGTGAATTTTCAGGTCCGATCGATTGTATCATGCAAACTGTTCGGCAACAAGGCATTTTTGGATTATGGAAAACATTGCCAATCACGATGATTTTTCGTGCAAATTTTGCTGTCATGTTTGGTGGTTATGACTTCTTTCAAAGCAATTTGAAAAGTTAAACGGAACAAAATACGAATTGTCTTCAGGCATTGCTACTTTTCTTATCAGGAGGATTAGCAGCCGAATTCTTTTGGCTTGCAGCTTTACCGGCGGATACAGTCAAGAATAGAATGATGGCAGATTCTCTTTATACTCCTCGCTATCCCAGCATTCGAGCAGCATTCTTATCGGTTTGGAATGAACCAGGTCCAAATGCATCTTCACTCAGACGGATTCGATCATTCTACAAAGGATGCTCGGTCGCCTTACTTCGAGCATTCCTACCAATGCGGCCGCTCTCTTTGCATTCGAGACCGCCATGCATATAATGGGAGCAGAAAAAACCACAACAAAATGAGGGTTTATTAACTAATGTACTCGCTAATTGTATTTGTGTTGTATCTATAAACGCATTATCACCACTTAGAATATCACATCATAGATCAATCAATCGATCCGGTTGCGATTTTTCAAAAGTTCGTTTTTAATCATACAATCATATTTTGAAGAAAGAAATAATACATAATGGCAGAGGAACGAAGATCATCTTATTCCCAATCCGAATCCTCCTCATCCTCTTGGCCTTTTTTCGCTGAAGTAGCTGCCTTTGAGAAATTTTTCTGATCGCTTTGTTCCTCTGCCTCTGATACGGTTTGCACTTGATCTCCCACATCTTCCCAACTTGTTGTAGGTGGACCGGTAGTAGTCTCCAATCCTCCTTCAACTTCTTTATCCCAATCAAAATCATCTTCATCCATACTTGATTGTAATACAGGTGCTGTCTGAGCTTCCTTGCAGATGTTTTGTAGTTTGACTTTCACGACTACCCTTAGATTTCGAATCTATTGATCTTACAGCCTTCTTTTCACCTTCTTCTGGTGGAACCACTTTAACCAAATCGCCCATCATTGAGCTCATCTCCTTTTCCCCAATCACGAGCAGCACTTTGTGATGCTTCAAAATACCTTTTTGCCATTGCTTGAGATTGTTTCAGATCTAATGTGGGAAATGCAGCCTGGAATTGATTGCTCAAATCTGGCAATGCTAAATTACGCTTTGTCTGCGGAGATTGAAAAGAACCTCGGTATTTTCTGATCCGGCTTTCGTCTTATTCTGTTTTGGAAGAGAGATTTCTTGAAGCGTTTTGGGCAACGGATGCTTGCATAGAATTCAGACGAGGATCTGTTTGAATTTTCCCCCAAAACGTTTGCATACTTTGCATCGCAGATTGCGCATTTTGCCTCGTAGCCAAAATTGCATCATCAATCACCATCATCTCCGCTCCTGGTTCATCGGAAATGCATCAGCATCAAAGAATGCGTCTCCTGTAGCAGAAGATGCGATCGCCCTACTGACTGCATCATTTGATGTTCTTCGAGTCTTTTCCCCTTGGGATAAACTTTGCCTTTTCCTCTAATCGTTCAACATCCGCACCATCATCACCTTCTACTTGCTTTCCTTTTCCTTTACCTGCAACGTCCGTTCCCGTTGTAGAAGGTAAAGGCTCTGTTTCATTAGCCATTGCATTTTGTCTAGCTGCCTTTTGTGCTTCATTCAATTGAGCTTCAAATTTGGCAGCTTCACGTTTCGCAATCGAGACTAAGCCACCTTGTGAATCGATAGAAGCACGTACATCATTCAATTGTTCTTGTGATTTTTTACTGAAACCGCTCCACCATGAACTTACGCTGCCTACCAACTGTTTCACATCGTCTTCGATCGAAGCCTGTTTTGACGCCTTGATTGATTTCTGTGGAGGCATTATCACCGGATTGAATCGTCAGAAACTTTACTCTCTGAACCAGAGGCAGCAAGATTAGAAGTTGTATCTTTTTCCAGTAAAGGTTTATCTTGGGAAGAATTTGTGCCCCTTCCGACGTCATCCTGTTGAGATGATGATGATGATGATGATGATGAGATAGATGGGTGATGATCCAAGGAGACAGTTGATAGTAATTGGACTCTCCTCCACGAATGAAAAAGAGAGTTCCTTTTTTATTTCTTGGCTAAAAAAGGATCACCAACACACACCACTTTAAGACGCACAGAAGAGTTTTGAATACAAGTAAGTGTTGGAATACATACAGTCAATTGTAATCCATTCCGATACAATCTATGATTCTCTCTATATGTTATTTATTCTATTGATTACCTTTCAGACGCGTGGATATAAAAGTACATTACATTGTGAGTG
>JAGFBR010000396.1:0-13795 GCA_019925795.1 Dendrobium chrysotoxum | reverse complement strand
CAAAGATGTTACGGTACGATATCTCCGCAAGCATATCTGGCCAGGTAAGACGAAGCAGTTTCGCTATCCAATTGAGAAAATCCCTGTGTATGATCGTACCGGTCGAATCAAACGTTATGAAGACTACGATTGGTTCAAGCACATCATGGGTGGATACAGAAGAAATGACACAATGCGCACAGCCGTCGATGATGTGGAGGATGCAACAGATCTAGTGCCGCAACAACAGAGAAGAAGCAGATCGATGACACAGTCGATACGTTGTCCTCTCTGAAGGGCATCGCCAGACTTCGTCCTCGAGCGTTTCCTCCGCGAGAAGAAGCAATCCGGCCAGGGGGCAGAACCGGATCGGGCGTTCGTATCAGGGAAAGGTGACAGTCTCAAGGAAGAACCCGTCTACGCCGGTCAGACGTCGAGCGTTGCCTCACTACAGAGTCCTGGCACAAAGAGGGCCGTATTCCAAAGCTGGGCGAAGTTCCACTCAAGCGTGTTCCTGTCCGAGCTGTCACATTGACTCGGAAACGAGAGGCAGAGGAGCACGAGCGCATCACGGGTGAGAAACAGCTACAAGGGCTGTATTCATGGGACCAAACAGAGTACATTATTCACCACCGATTGAGAATGGTGTCATTCCAAAGAACGGCTACGGCAACATTGACGCCTTCGTGCCGTCAATGGTGCCTAAAGGGGCTGCGCACATCCCTCTGAAAGGCACGCTGCGGATATGCAAGAAACTGGAGATTGACTACGCCGAGGCGGTTGTGGGCTTTGAGTTTGGCAACAAGCGTGCAATTCCGGTGATCAAAGGCGTTGTGGTTGCCAAGGAGAACGAGAAGAGGTGAGGGAGGAGTGGAAGAAATGGAACGAGGAGCAGAAGCGCAAGGAAGAAGTGAAACTCGAGAAGCTCGTTTTGGAGATGTGGCGCAAGTTCATCGTCGGGCTGAAGATCCGGAAGAGGGTACAGGCGCAGTATGGTGAAGACGTCGAGATGGCTCTGCGGGTGTGGCGGCCGATGGCATACCTCAGAAGATCATGTCTGGCCTGTCGAAGGCTGAAGCGATCGATGTTGACAATGATGAGGAAGGCGAGCCAGGTGAATTTGCCACGGAACCCGCAAGCGAGATAACCGGTCAGCCGGAAACTGATGGCGCGGGAGGAGGGTTTTCTTGCCACACTCCGATGAGGAGATGTCTGAGGCTGGTGAACTTGTCATGGAGGATCACGATGATGACCTGGCTACTTCCGCTCCGTCAAGGCGCCGCCGAATCATCGATACAGACTTCAGCACAGGAACTCGACCGCCATCTGAAATGGCTGCCTCCAGTGAGAGACCAGCATCCAAGAAATCGCTCCTACAGCAACAGCAGATCTCGATTCTTCAAAGGAACACAATGACGAAGACACGCCGCTGTCTCCTCCTCCAAAAGCCACTACAACGACGAAGAACAAACCGACTCCTCGACGCGTTCTCAGCTCGAACTCAAGCGCGACAAACTCACAACCCCCCGAAGACAGCTCAGAGTCAGATGCCTCCGACCCAGCCGATTCGGACCCAGCCTCTGACGAAGACGAAGTATTATCAACCGTCCTTCTCCTCAGAAGAAGAAGAAGACGACTACAACCCCATGTCAACGCGTCGCTCTGCTGCGCGTACCTCATCTACGCGTCGGCGAATGAACAAGATCAACGATACCCCGGCCGCCAGCAGTGACACGTCAGCTCGGAGGACGAGTACTCGTCGTCTGACCAGATCAGGTGGCAGTGAAGTGAATTCTTCAGTGAATGGTACGAAACCGGCGGCATTGGATCAGGATATGGGGAGTGAAGATTCGGTCGAGCAGACACCCACGAGACGGCAGTTAAAGGAAGGCGGGCACGCAGTCACGAGTCCATACTTCAGCAAGACGCCCGGGACTGCGGGTCGAAGCAGCAGGTCAGCCAGAAAGGGGTAAGGGTAATAGCACTACGTGATTTGGTGGGTCGAGATGGGCCGGCCGTGTGCACCTACCAGTATCTCAGGCGCAAAGAAAAACGCATCACTCGAGGAAAACTCACAAAAGCCAACTTCAATGCAACCGTCTCAGGATGCGAGCTACATATACAGCACACAACATGCTCTCGCCCCAAAAAAAACCGCAAACATCCATCGGATCCCCCGCTCCCCTTATCACCCCCTCAGCCTAACCCTCATCCTCATCCCATCCCCCACCACAGCCGTAACCCTATGCGTCGTCACAACCTCCTTTTCCCTCTCCCCATCGCCATCCTTCAACACCAACCCACTCCCACCCCCCACCTTTTCAAACACCAATCCCCTCGCCACCGCACACAGCACAACCACCGCCTCGAGTGTCGCCAGACTCTGGCCCACGCAGTTGCGGGGCCCGCGCTCAAAGGGGCGGAAGGCGCCGGTGGGGATGCGTGACATGTAGGCCGGGTCGAGGAAGCGGTTGGGGTTGAAGAGGAGTGCGTCGTAGCGGTCGAAAGCCCCGGAGATGGGGGGTTTGTTGGGTGTGGACCAGATGCGCGGGTGACGCTGGATGAGCCAGTGGCAGTTGTAGATTCGGAGGCCGTTGATGGTGGCGGTTGTTTCGGTCTTGCTACCTGGCACAGGGATTTCGATCGGTGGGTTGTTCTCGTTCAGCGGAGGTGGCTTGGCCCACCGGGCGGAGGAGGCGGGTGGGTGGAGGCGCAGGGCTTCTTTGACCCAGGCGTTGGTGATGGGGAGGAGGGAGGTGAGTTGGGAGTCGTCGTCCGAGGAGGAGGCGAGTTGATCGAGGGCGGAGAAGGGGTTGCTCTCGCCGAAGACGGCGTCGTGCTCGTGGAGGAGGTCGCGGTACAGGGATGTGTAGTGTCGTGAAGCGGGTCAAAGGGTTTGATGTTGGCGCATTTGGAGAGTTCGAAGAGGAGCCATTGGATTAATGTCGCCGTGGTGTCTTGGCCGGCGAAGAGGAAGGTTTTGATTTGGGAGACGGTGTTCTTGATCAACTGGGGGGTGGGTTCGAGGTCGGTGGTGGCGAGACTGATGATGCTGCGGGCTGGCTTGTTGTTGGAAGAGAGTTTTGCTGCGCCTTGTTGCTCTCAGCAATGGACGCTTGAATGAGGTTGTACAGGCGCCAGTTCAACGTGGTCTCGTTGAGCCAGGATAGGAAAGGCCGGACGGGATCGAAGTACTGGAGGGCATTGAAGCCTTGTCCGACCTTGAAGGCCTGTGCACTTAATGCTCGGCTTGTGGTGAGCAGGCCGAAGCGAGACTTTTCTCCTTGCCTTCGGGACAGGTCTGAGCTCCAAAGTCACGTTCCATGCTGACCATGGTGATGATGTCGGTGGTAAGATCCTGCGCATATCCGCACAACTCGAATTCAGTGCCGTTGCGGGCCGCAAGTTTGAGGCGGTCGATGAAGGTTTTCGTCTTGTCCAAAATCAAAGGTGACAGACTGTGCAGATGGACCGGCGCAAAACCTTTATTGAAACGCTTGCGAAGAGTCCGCCATTCTTCTCCGTGTATCAAGACCATGGATTCGTCTCCTAGCAGTCGAGAGAGGGAGAGAGTAGTGTCTGACTTGGGCAGGGAATACTTCAGTCCTGGTCGGGCTCGGACACCATCTCTGCTAATTCTGGATCTGCAATCACCAGGATTGTAATGTCGACGGGCGAGAAGTCGAACCAGAAGCATGGTGGCTGTCCAAGTTCGTTCCAAATCTCCTCGAAGCCATAGTCTGGGTGTCGATTGAGCCCTGGATCCAGCTTCGGACCACAATTGATCAGGTTGCCTAGCAGCCAGTGCCGCGGTAGAGAAGGGATCTTGCGAAATTCCGGATTCGTGCGCACCCAGTAGTTGAATCGAACATGACGAGCGAACCTTATGAGCAGGTAGACGGCAAATGGTGTAACGATGTATAGGAGTAGGAGGCGTGTAAGCTCGGACAGTGTCTTCATTGCGCGAAGCAAATCAGAGAAACGAAACGTCAAGGGCCGTCTACAAACATCCAGTACTACCGACCTCGCAACGCAAAGTAGAATTGATAGCCGGAAAGCAAAGCATACAACAAATACCTGGAAGCCGACACGAAGTAAACAGGAGCACAAAGAATCCTCAACTGACAGTACTTTTGAAGGACTTTGCTGCGGTGAGAAAGACACGAGATGACCGTCATTGCATCACGACACACCTGGCAAACGACTAGGAGCCCGTCTTTACGAGCCCTTGTCGAAAGTTTGGAAGCGAACCCTGCTCGATAGGTACGTACCCACCTTGCCTATTAATATATAACGCCGGCTCTTCGTCCAAAGGGAGCTCAGCTCTTGTGTACTGCTAGTCCCCTTTCCAAGACCTTGTGGAAGGCACTCCTTAGAGCCACAAGGAAGACCGATTTCGCGTTCTGGATCCTGTTTACTCCAGTCCTTGACCGTAGCTTGTCGCGCAGCATCTCTCGGAGACATGAAGTCGTCATCTTTTGGGACAAAATGGATGGATATGGGTGAACCAATCACTGGGATATTGTTTGTCAGGGTAGAAACCTGTCCGCCAGAAAAGGCATGGATTACGCCTGCCATCCTGGGGAGTGGTAAACACTGTAAGACCGATAGCGGTGGTACCCTCGATCATTAGCCGCGTCAAGCAATTCGAACGACTATCAAATAATGAGCACGATAGAACAAGCATCATCATTTGCGATTGGTATGTAGTTGGGGTATCTTGAATAGAGCATTTCGTGGTTGTCGTGAATATAGCAGAGCTGTCAATGTACACTCCTTGTAACCTCACTGGGATTACTGCAACTGGTGTCTTTTCCCAACAGGTCTCCAGTCCACATCAATATCGTCAAAACAGTTGTCAACACTTCTGGGCGGTGAATGGACTCGTTCAACAGGAGTCCAGCACCTTTGGGTTCATCACTTGGTCTTGTGTCCCTCTCGAGGCTCGCAGTCGTCCCCTATCATCTTACAAGCTTGTTACCAGAGCTCACAACCTCAAAATATACATTCTTCCAATAGCGCGCCATTTTTGTATACCTCCACGGTCGAGCCATGGTTGGAGGTTCTTGCACTGACTGACATCAAACACACTCAGTCTTTGACAGCCTTCCAGCACACTGTCTACACCGACACCGGTCACACGCACACAGCCTCGAACAGCAAGTTGTTCGAGCGCGGTCAAATGGAGCCCCAGCGAGCGTAGGATGGGTCGGATACGGCGCTACCACAGAATGATAGGTTGAGATGAGTGAGGTTCGGACAGCCTAGGCGAGGACTTCGGTCGCTGTATCTGAGAGGGCGCAGCAAAAGGACTGTAGAAATTGTCAGTAACCAGATTCGAGTCAGGGTTGTGGGGAAAGGAAGAGACATACCAAGTCGAGCTCTTGGAGCCCACTGCCGGCACCATTGACGAGCCACACAATGCTTTGGTCGCTGAGATATGTGCAATCGGCAAGACACAATCGCTTGAGTCGCTCAAAACGTGCATTGCCCCAGTACTGAAATCCCGTGTCTGTGATCGTGGTGCATCTAGTCAAATCAACCGACTCGATCCGCGTCGCTGCATGATTGGCTATATGATGCATAGTGCGATCCGTAATGTGTTTTGCAATAACTCAATGATATGGATGACAAGTCTGGACAGCCAAGGACAGTTCCAGGGGCTGGCGTCACTGCATTCGATGAGCTGACTTTGGTGTTGAGAATCGGACGGCCACCATTGGTAAGCTTCTGGCGGTTGTTGAAGAGGCTCGCGTTCTGAAGCTGCGTCTGGTCTGTTGTGGCACAACCCAACCAACAATCCTCGCAAGCAGCGTGTCCGAGACTTTGCGGCAGTTGCTGAGATCAATCGACTTGAGTCCTTTGGCACGATTTGACATCTCCAGAATGGCAGGAGCGGTAACGTCCCATACACTCTTCATCCTCCAGCTTGTGGCGTTAGCACCGCACAGCGTAACGAGCGTGTTGAAGCCTTCATCAGTAATGTGAAAACAATTACTAATGTCTATTGTTTCGGGTCGTTCGCCTACGAACGGACAGATTTTCTGTGACAGGACGCTATCATTGACATACCGACTGTAGCGTGAAAGATCAAGCACTTTGAACAGAAGAGGTGATCTGGTGAGTACATTTTGCCAATGCTGCGAGACTGCTTGGAGAAGCATGCATTCGTGCAATTCGAGACGTTGGAGCACCAAGGGAAGAACCTCATCAGGTATTCGTCCTCGATTCTCGCCAAAGGTTGGATTGGACTTTGGTCTAGGCCTTGGCGCCGATGTTGAAGGGTCAGAGAAAGGGAAACTGACATTTTGTTCTCGGCTATCGGAGATGGTGTTGCTGAAGCAGAGCTATACGGAGACGGATTCTGAGAGGTTGTCGGCGACACGCGAGATGAACGTCGTTTACCCATCTGAGAGACCTCCTCAGGGGATGGCGGTGCTAAAGACCCACGTCTCGATCGTGACTTGACCTTCTCCAGACCAACGCTCGAGAACGGGTCCGGATCGTGTGGTTCCAGATGGCTCGGCTCATCAGTGACAAGTTGTTTGGGTTGTGCAAGTGTTTCCACTTCCTGGAAGGTGACTCGTGGTAACGGAGAGGGCTTCGGAGATTTCGCTTTCTCTTCAGCTATCTCGAGCTCACCGATAGGTGGTGGTGAACCAAGATCAGACATTACAACATCATTCTCCGACGCAGTACGCAGGCGCTTCCGAGCTGTTTCCTCAACCTGAGATTTGAGACCGGTTGGACATCGATGCCAGAACTCTGCTAGAACATTCTCGGAGATCATCAAGCACTCAACCTGTGTGACGGACCTAACGGTGGCTGTCCGTCGATCTGCGAGAGACAAGCTGACCACCTCACCGAAATATTGTCCTGGTCGCAGGCGCGCTTTGATGTATGGTGCTTGGTGAACTCCGGTCGCTTTATCCCTGTGTCTACCACGAGGGTTGCTGTCAACCTTTTCATCAAGAACCTCCACTTCTCCTCGCACGAGGAAGAACACTTCACGGCCTGTGCTATCTTGTTTGATGATATCAGTGAATGGTGGATAGCCGCGTGGCTGTGCGTTCAGACCGAGGAAATGCAGCATTTCTGCGGGCAGCGTCGCAAAAAGCGGAAGTTCCTTGAGCGTCGCCCGGATGTTGACCAAGCCGTGGCCAAGTGCGCTGGCGGTTGGAATGTCTTGTGTACCTGGGCTCGGGGACTTGCGCCGCTTGCTCATTCCGTTCAGCGTAAAGTCGCCGTCGCTAAGATCCATTTCGTCTACCATCAAGTCGCGGGGCCGCTTCGAGCCACGTCGCTCAGCTACAAATTGATCCCCCTGACCTCCCCTCACCTGCCGCTTCTTCTTCTCTGTCTGCGCGAGTCGTTCAAGTGCTTCTTCTCGAATCGCCCTCTCAACATCCGGATAGTCTGGTAATATCTTCTGCAGATCTTCTTTTTGAGAATGAGCGTTAAACATCTTGTGACTGCCACGACCGACGCTGTTCGAGGTCTGTCCAATAGAATACCAATCTCCCCAAAGAAAGCACCTGGCTTGAGCTCAGCGTACGTGCTTTCTCCATCCCTTGACGTGACAGCCACCGCGCCTCGGATAAGCCAGTACATGGACTTGGCGTCGTCCCCTTCGGTGAGAATATAGTCATTTGGGGAATACATTTGTGGTTTTCAGGACGAGACCGAGCTGCGCGAGGAAGCTGTCCGGCGTTGACTGGAAAAGTGGAAAGGAGCGAATGCGGTCGAAGAGATCCAGCGGCATGCCCTGGAAGCCCGAAGTTGCTAGGGGCGATTGACGTACAGGCCTCGTAGGATTGACCTTCTGATTGAAGTCACGGACCAGGGTGACTTCTGCAGATGGCGGGGCAGCAACCCGTCCGGCGTACGGGGATAGTGCCCTTCCATGATGTCGTCTCATACTTGAGATATTGCAGCGATTCCTTTGCTATCAATTTCCGACATACATGGGTGACACGTGTATAGTGCGGCGACTGCAAGCTTGGTGCACAAGCAGCTATGCCATGCCGGCGACCTGCCGAAATATGGTCAGCTCTTGTCGGCGCGTGCGCCTGCGCGATATTCCAGATCACTCTCTTTCTTTTCGGTGTTTATTTTCTCGAGTGCCTCAAAGATAGCACAGTATCTAGCACAGCCTGCTCACGGAGGGCCGTGATCGTGTGCACGGGGTGTGGAGGTCGTCTTGAAGTTGTGGCGCTGTGGGGAAAGGAGAGATGTCCTTCTGGGCGGAGGAGTACAACCGATTTCCGGATACTGGTCTTTGGCCGAGAAGCGGTGTATCGTCCCGGAGTTGGCTTTGGAAGGGCGACCGCGGTCGAATGCAAGCTGACTTGGACAGCAGATTGGAAGTATGGAAGATGTATTCAGGAAAGAGGAGAGTTTCAGAATGAGAGCACGCCAGTCGGGTCGCGGCAGAAAGTAGACCAGGGCTCGACTGAGTAATGGGTCCCAACGCACGATGTGGGTGTTGGTGGCTGAGATCTTAGGGCCCTGAAGTTATTATTTCTTCACCTATCCACACACGATATCAGTCAATGTATACCTGGTATGTAAGTAGGTCAATATTGAAGCGTGGTTGGGAGTTGTTTCCAAGCGTGGCCAACTTGAATAGATCGCTTGTCCGGGCCGCTGGCGAGAACGAGGTTGAGATTGATGGAATAATAGACTCGGTTTCGCCCAAGATTATTGACGGCTTGAAGGTATCCAGCAGGGTGGATAGCGGGGCACTCTTGATTCTGCACAGACGATGTGACTGATCAGACTGCTCGTCACTTTTTGGCCGTGCTCTTCCCGGATAGTGGATGTATTAGGCCTTGACCTGGACTTTGCGTGTGAACAGTCAAAAGAACAACACACACCGCTCCATCACTCCGCCGGCGGGCTGCAGTGACTTGCATCGCGTGGCTGTTGTGGTCTGTAAAGCCTCGTCTCAGTAGGCTTCGCTTATTAGGGAAGCAGGGGTGCCCGGAGATGATCTGGAACGGGCGTCAGATGCGACCACTCAAGGGCATTTCGAGACGTCAATTCCCCAGTAGATCGCTTGCTGGCGTTTCTAGCTGGTTTCTAGAATGCCGGGAGGGCTGTGCCGATGACGCCTATTCTTACCTTTCCACACCCGATTTTCATGGTACTGCTTCACGAGCTGTTTCATCAGTCTTGTTCAGATGGGTTTTCAACTGTAGGCCAGCAGTCGATGTGATTGAGAGCCCGGCTGTGAAGAGTAGCAAGCTCCTCGCTGCCAATTGTCGGCCAGATCGGGTTGATGCGCATCGAAGGCTTTGATACATAAAAGCGACCTCGCACTGGCTTTTTAAGATCAGGGCCCGAAAACAGCACGCGTGAATATATTTAGCCGCGTCGTCCCTCACCAACGACATCAACACTTATTGGGTGGGCGACCGAGGTGAAACGAATATCGACATGCCGAGCTTCTGCTATCACTGCTGGAACGCGATATCGAGGTTCTTCAGCATGTGCTCTTGTGATGAAGAGTTGCCTCAGATTACAATACTCCGCCCGGCGACGGTAGGTCGATTCGACTACGCAACGATCTCAATCTGCGAAGCAAAGATGCTCGCTCACTACCGCAGCTCCACTGAAGAAGCCAAAGACCGCGTTTCAATGAAGACGTCGTCAAACGAACACAGTACACATCCAAGGATGAAGCAACAGTGATTGGGATCCACGGTCTTCATTTGAACACGTTCTCAATGACACATCAGCCGGGCACTCCTGCACCAAACACCCTTCTGACCGACTGACATACGTTGGCGGCTCGCCACGAATCGTAGCAATCATGTCCTGGAATAGCCGTAACCCACGCCGAAGCCAAGCCCCGTCCTTGCAACCCTCGCCGTTGCAAACACATCCAACCTGTGCCACCGACTGTACAATCCCGCCGTCGTCAGAACCGCCGTCGTGGTATTCACAAAATCTCTCTGTCCGGGCCTCATGTCCTCATCCTTCCGTGCAAACAGCCTCCCTCTTGCCTGATCCAATCCCTCCTCGGCCAGCAGGTACACCATCGTCCAGAAACCCCGACACCACCTTGCTTGACACCGCCCGTCATGCCACCAAGTGCAGTATGGTAGCTCTTTGACCGATGATACAAGTACCATCCCGCTTGTGTCGCCGGGAGACGGTGGGCGTTCATCGCTCGGTAGCGGTCTGCGGCAATTCGGCCACCCTTTGCAGCGCCCTCGGAGAAGCCGTATGCGAACACGACGCACAATATGATGGGCCATCGAATCGACGGCAGCATGGAGACGCGCTCATTGGGATAGCCGGTGAGCCTGTAAGGGTCGAGTTTCGCAAGCTCGGCGGGCGTTTCTGTCGGTGTCGTTGTTGGCTCGTCTGGTTGAAGCTGTGCAGGTGCTATCGGTGTAGGATTGTCCTTCCGAACAACCGGCGGAGCGTCGGTGACATCCTCGCGAGATGATGGTGGCTGTAGCTGCGTGTCTGAGCGCGAGAAGGGCCACATACAGGGTTGATGTTGCTCGAATGGGGAAGATGCAAGTGCTTTCGAAGTCTCTGGGGAGTCTTTGATTTCACTGGGAAAGGTTTCCTGAGTTCTCCACCGGAAATATGGACCCTTACCTCCGCAACGCGAACTCCCCGCATTCAATTTATTTCCACGCGACCTATGTTTGCTGCATGCTATCTGAACGTCACTCTGCTCTCCCCACATCATTTCATTCCTACACAGCTCCCACTACTTTGATTCTACCAAAATGTCCAGAGCCGCCGTCCCCCCAATCGACACACTCTCCACCCTCCCACAACCATCCCACATCACCCTCCTCTTCCGCCACCACAAGTCCGCCGTCTTCCTCTCCATCTCACCCAACCAACCCTTCAGCACAGTCAAACAACTTCTCCTCTCGCTTTGCAAGCCCGAGGTATCTCCTCCCTCTCCTCCCCCACAGCACCTACCAACAAACCCACACCCCTTCCCACCGACCCCGACGACATCGAACTCGGCATCCTCATCGACAAGAAAGACACTGCAAAAGGCTGGACGCTCCTCACACCCGGTAGCAGCAGTGCCAGCGGACTATCAAGTAAAGCTCTCAAAAAGAAAGCCGCCGCAGCAGCATCATCCTCGGCAAAGCCCGACGGCGACATAGACACGCCCGCCGGCGCCGGTTTAACAGATGGGAGCTGGCTGGCGTACCGAGTGAAGCAAGGCCTAGAAAAGAAGAGCCATCGGTGGATGAAAATGGCGACGTGGATGTCGAGATGAATGAGGATCAGGGCTGGGATGTTGTTGCTGCCGAGTTTTGAGGAGGAAGAGGAAGACATCGGCAAGGAGGGAGGAGAAGAGGGGGAAAAGATGAGGGACTGAGCACGGCGGAGGGGCATCAAAAGTCTCAGTCCTATCCCCCAAGAACAAATCGTCAACGTCCAGACCAAAAAACTCCAGGGTTCAGCAGACCGCTAGCGACAAACCTCGAGGAAATGGTCCCACGAATTCAATCTACCAATAAGTCCCCCATCTCGACGAAACCGGCCGGCCACTTGTTCGTAGTCCGGATCAGCAGAAACCTGGCAAAGACCAGCGCTCAAGTCCGGGGAAAACATGCTAGGTTCAACCACCGACAACATCCCCAGGGGAATATCATTTCGCGTCCATCGCACGAGCACAGCTCAAAAGGAGGCACCATGATCAGTAGAAGGATGAAAGAGCCATGAAATAATGAATAGCATGAGGAGACATGAAGGAGAATGAGAAAGTTCCGGCATGGCTATGGCAAATGTACCTGTTCGCTGAGATTGACGGCTCGAGGAAACACCACACTCCGGACGTGTACTCATCTCTCTCTCAATTGTACTATTCCAAACATCTTGGAACTTGAAATACGTGATCTAACTCGCTGAGATCGATCGCTCGCTTGCTTGCTTTTGAATTTTGGTCCAACACAAAGCAGAACAAACAAACAAAAAGGTTAGAGAGGGTATCCAAGAATTTTTCTCTTCTCGCTTCATCACCAATCCCCTACCTACCCTAATCATCGCATCCCGCGCAACACGCTTCCTGTCCACCAAACCCACCACCACCACCAGATCCCCCTTACAATTCATAAACCGGTGCCTTGCAAAGCACATTCACACTCACTCTCGCATTGCTCTCTCCCTGCTGCGCTCCATTGCCACCACCACTACCGCCCTGCTCACCGCCGCCTGCGGCGCCACCCTCCTTCCCACCACCTCCTGGCCCACTCCCAACTTTGCCCCTAACTTCCACGCCAAGAACGCCGCGAACCGGATCCGGTTTTCCCCCATCTGGAACGGACTCGGTTGCTGCTGCTGCTGTTGAATTTGCTCCTCCTGCCCCTGTGCCGCGTCCGCCTGTAACCTCTCCCTCGACACGCCCGCACCTGCGCTCCGATTGCCAGCAGTAGCTGCAGACTGTTGCTGAGGCGTCGGCTTCTTGCTCACAAACCCTCCCAAAAAGCTCGAGCCCTTCTGGCCCTTGTCCCGGCCTTTGTCGCTGCCACCGTTGTTCTTGCCAGCACTCACTCCACTCGTCACGCTGTCCGTCCGGCTACTCTGTGTCGCCTTTGCAGCCGCTTCGCGGATCTGTTCCTCCACCGAATCCAAGTCGTCGGTGCTGCCTTCGTTGGCACCGAGTGGTGAGTCCGAGGACACGGCGACGAAGCTCGCTGCTGCGAGGGATCTTGGCCGGGTTCGTCAGTGCTGTCATCCCGCTCTCCACTTTCATGAGGGTTTCGTTGATCGTCTCCCCTGGCATAAAGTACGTAATCACCACGTCGCGGGACTCGAGGGGATGTTGGCGGCGATGCTGACGGCTTGACCTATGATTGTGGCAACGCCCTCGTGCAGACCTGGTGGCGGGGGTCTTTTAGATTTGCTTGCAAGGACCCTGTAAGCGCGTTGGTCAGGCTTGTGGTCAGGTTCTCCTGGTAGGTGGCAGCTTCCTTGCTGTTGAGATGTGGCGCCAAACCTCAATTGTAGTGAGTCGCCAGGTGGTGAGCTTGTTGAGGTGGTCATCGCGCTGCTCGTCGGTGAACATGAGCCCCGAGGACGATTGAGAGCGGAGATTCTGCTCGACAGCTTTAAGATATGCGGAGACTTCGGTGGGTATGCCGGGATGGAAGGTCTGGCGGAAAAGGGTATCGTTAAGCCAGCGCGTGATGCAGGTACGGCCGACACCGGTCATCTCTTTGGTACCAACACTGTGCGCTTCTATGTTGCAAACGGGTTGCAGCCAGGGCGGAACCTTCTTCCAGTCTTTACGAATGTTGAACGCGAGGTTATTGATGGCGCCAGAAAGACGCTCGAAACGCTGGGCATACTGCGCATCATCTAGGGAGGTTTTTGACATGGACAGTCGTTGAGTGGCGACTGTGTTTTGAAGCTGTGTTACTTGGGCTTCTCTTTCGAAGTAGTAGCGCTTAACTTTTGAGTACTTCGCCTGTAGTTCTTCGTGTTTCTGCAGGAGTTGGTTGTAGTCTAAATCTCTCGGGTCTTCTCGATTGCTCGATCGCGGGGGAGGTGTGTTCCGGCCATGCTCAGGCTGGTGTTGAGACATTCTGATTCGAGGGTCTTGTTGGTAAAGGTGTTCTTCGCGGGGATCTCGCTGTGGCATCTGTTGTCTAATGTTGGCGCTGGGTGGCTCACCTCTGGCCATCTGAGGGAGATGAAGAGCGGGCTGACCAACAGACTGCGCCGAGTACCGACTGGTCTGTGCGGTCGATGGGCGAGAATCCGCTGGCTGGCCGAGCACAGGCGACGGTGGACCAAGAGAATTGCGGATGGAGGCCTGAGAAGGAGGGCG
>JAGFBR010000395.1:0-13888 GCA_019925795.1 Dendrobium chrysotoxum | reverse complement strand
GAAGAGTGTGGCAGCCGAAGTGAACGAAGGTGAGTCGACTTTGCTTGTCCACGAAGTATTGCTGGATTCTGAACCAAAACCTTGGAAGCCTTTTTTGGTAAAATCGTTTTCTCCAAAAGCACCCTGAACCGGACGTCCTGAGGCAAATTGAAAAGATGCATGAGAAGGAAAGCTTGACGGATGTGTCCTTGGTTGTGCACCTTTTCCACCCCTTTTCAATTTAAATTTACAATCCATCTCTTTGATCTTTTTGGCAATCTCACTATCACCAAAGGCGTCTGTCAGCTTTTTCACACGATCTTCCGGGGGTGCAGGTCGATTCAAAATCTTGGCAAAAGTGGAAATCACCTCCATCGTCAGCATCGGACGATCCTTACTAAATTGCCCTTTTGTACGGTTCGCGGTAAGAATGACTTAATCTCAAAACCTCCCTCCAAAGCCGCATTAGATACATCGGTCCCTCTTTCAAGCCACACTCCCCCTTCATGAACTTTTGAATCAGCGATACGTGAGATAAAAGGACTCAGTTCACGAGATTCAGTATCGCCAAACACGGTCCTCTCCTTTACGTGGCTAAGGTAGCACATCGTTTGAGCTCGAGTGATGGCCACATACAGTAATCGATTCTCTTCGTCAAGCTCTTCTTGTGTATTTTTAGATCGATAAAATGGGAATGTATTATCCTCAACCGCTATGACAAACACCACCGGAAATTCTAGTCCTTTTGCAGCATGAACGGTAGAGATTGTGACTTTGGGAGATTGAGATGATTGATCATCTTCTTCTGCTTGCATATCGGTAGATAAAGAGCATGCTTCGATAAACACACGTAAAGGGGACTTTTCTCCAACCTCTTCGTCGATGGAATTGATAGAACCTTTGACTTCAGTCTGTTTATGTTCGATAGGAAACCTCTTCTTCTTTTTGCTCCAACGCATATCGTCTGCCTCTCCCTCATCCGAAGAGGAGAGCAAGTCAACAATATCCTTATCGGAAGCGCACTGCTTGGCGGATGATGATGAAGACTTTCTCTTCTTGGATTTGGAGATGGTTGAGTCATTCGAATCATTCGTTATACTATTTGAGTCACCTGTATGAGCGTGCTTTCTTGATCCAGATGAGTTATTTGAAGAATTTTGACGTGCCTTGTTCTTTTCATCCTGCATTGGCAGCTCTATTGAGGAGAGCTTATTGATCTCTGATAATAGTGATTTTGGCTGATGGATCTCTTCAAAAGGATCAGTATGCGCATAGAGTAGATCCATTTCATCATCGTATGTCTCTGACTTCGCAGCCATTCCAATACTGCGCATTACGACGTGCGAAAAATTGATCAATTCTTTCACATTCTCCCATCTTTGTTCGTAGTCTGGCTCTTGCTTCAAGTATTCCTCGTACTTGATTCGATTGATCACATTGCTTAAAATTTCGTTGGCTGGTCTCCCGTTTAAGCCCATTTGACGAATCTCATTGATGATTTCAGCAAATTTTATTAGTTGACTTTTCATGGCACCTTGAATGCCTGGCACATTCTCTCCATCTGCAACTTTTTGAATGAGAGCCATTACACTTATTTCTCTTTGTTTTGCCATACTTTTGAGACTTTCGACCGTCTTGTCGCCGATCTTACGTCGAGGCACATTGATCACCCTATTCAAGGCAGGAGCATATTCCGGATTATCAGCTAAAGACATGTATGCCAGCAAATCTTTCACCTCCTTCCGATCGAAGAAACGAGCCCCGCCAAGAATACGTGAAGGAATGTTAGCTTGTGAAAGTTGAGTTTCCACATTTCTTGAGAGGGCGTTGAATCGGAGAAGGATTGCAAAATCTTCAAAGTTGTACAAGCCACCAGAGCACGCTATCAATCTCTTGATCTCGGTGGCAATAAATGCAGCTTCTTCCACTTCACCTTCTGGCGTTTTCAAACGACATGGGGCCCATCTTGGTGACTTGTGAATAAATTTCGATCGATACGGGATGTACTGCCATCAATCACTCCTTTGGCTACTTGCAAAATGCTCCCCGTACTGCGATAATTCTCTTCCAAAAATGTGCGTCGAATTTTACCAGATTTTGTCCACATGGCAAATTCTCTTGCCATTGTTTCCAAGTTGCCTACTTCTGCAGAGCGCCAACCATAGATTGATTGATCCGGATCGCCAACGATCGAAACGGAACCACGAGACCCAGTCTTGCCAGCTAAACAGCTCATCAGATCGTATTGAATTATATTTGTATCCTGAAATTCGTCTACCAGAACATGTCGAAGATTGGCAATGACTTTTCCATGCTCAGAAAATAATCGCAATCCGAACATCATTAGATCATCGAAATCTAGCGAATTAATATCACGTAAATGGTTTTCGTATTGGATATAAACGTGTCCCATCAGTTCAAACTTCTTTTCGTCTGCGTACTTTTTCCTGTTTCTTGCTTCGGCCATTACTTCTTTGCCGTGGGCTACATAGTCTGTTGCGTTCAAGTTTTTGGCTTTAGCTTTGGAGATTTCGTTCATACAATAATTTGGAAACTTTGCTGCGTTCATGCCAATCATTGTTAATTTTTGTTTGACCGAATCGTCATCTTTTGCCAATTGTTTAAAGAATCGTTTTTGTTCATCAACATCACAAATGGAAAAATTATTCTTGATTCCAATTTTGGTTGAATGTCTTCTTAAGAAACGAGCACAAGTAGCATGAAATGTTCCTAAAACCAAATTTTCCGTTTGCTCTTTTCCGATCAATTTTAACAACCTTTCCTTCATCTCATTGGCAGCCTTATTTGTAAATGTGACCACGACCATATCCCTTGGACTGATCTTTTTCTCCAAGATCAACCAGGCAACGCGAGATACCAACACTCGCGTCTTTCCACTACCCGGTCCCGCCAAAATCTGTAATGGCTCATCGGGATCAGCGGTAACGGCACCGTATTGCGCCTGGGAAAGGATGGATAAATAGGATGGCCTCTCATTTTCATCAGTCAAATCTATTGAAACAGCTGATGCTGAGTTTTGGGTCATCTCTACGTTTTCGAAGGGCATTCATCACCTTTTTATGATGATGATGATGATGATGATGATGATGATGATGATGATGATGATAGCCTCTAATCAGCTTTCAAAATTGTTCAAACAACCATAATTCTCTTTTCCCTTTTTATTTTTCTTTCCACTTAGGCTCTACTTATGTATGTACTCAGCCAAACACCGTTGTTTTGCCGTATTTGAGCTTAAAACGCGAACAAAGAACGCGTTGATAGGATACATCTTCTTCGTTGGATTAGCGTCAATGTTGAACTTTGCATTTTTCATTTTTATTTAATATTTTTTTTCTTATTCTAAAAATTTTTAAGGGGAGGAAAATCTTCTCCACCTCGAATCGTGTGTCGTGTTTACGAGAAAAGCCTTCCATCTACTTTCTCTTGCCGCCAACATCTTTCCGATGCAAAATCAGACATTCATGGCTGTAAACTCTGTCAATATCAGTCATGCTGACAGTTCTCAGACTGAGTCTGGAGCAGGACCGTCTTATCCAGATGGGGAAATGGCAAAACGAGTTGCCGCATCTTTACCACTTCATCCGACAGACAAAAAGGGACCTTCATCAGACTTAAAGAAAAGACCATTCTGTTTACGATGTAAAAAGGAACCGAGTACGATTGTTGTACAGACGTCAAAATTTTGTACTTCTTGTTTTCAACTATACTATGAAGGAAAGGTTCGTACTGGGCTTGAACAAGCAAGGATATGTGCCTATATTCGAAGAATGGAAGGTGAAGAAGATCTAAAGCAAGAATACCATATAGACAGTCAACCCGATCCAACGTCATCATCTAAATTTGGAAATGCAAGAAAGACTCGATCAGGTAGAGTATTACTGGGATTGAGCGGAGGCCCAAATAGCAGAGCACTACTTAGAATGTTAAAAGAACATCTTTTGCCTCCTCCTGGATACGATGCAAAGAAGGGAAAGCCACATGAAGTATTCGCTGTTGATGTTGTTTATATTGATGATTGTGCTTTACAGCCTTCAGCGGAGAGCCGTACAGAGGAGGTACGACAGATTGTTGAGGATGAAGGAGGCGAAAGTGTTGGATTATACTTTATTCCTCTTCGGATTGAAGATGTTTTTGAAGATGGTAGAGCGACGACGTGTACAGCAGGTTTCAAACAAACTCGATCGATCTCGAATTCTACAACTCAAATTTCTTCCTTGGTTGCTTTGCAAAATCTGTTTTCGACTCTTCGTCCGGAAAAGGTTCCTCGAACCGCTTTGGCCAATGCACGCTCCCGAGCTGAAGATATGCATAGGCTACTTCTGATCCATCTTTTGAGAAGAGAAGCAGAAAAGCGACAGGTGAGTTGCCTTTTGACGGGAGAGAATGCAACCAGACGAGCGATACGAACGATCGAAGGCATAGGCAGAGGTCAAGGTCATAAGATGCCCATGGAAGAAGGTCCGATTCGGTTTCGAGATGTATATGTACTGAAACCGTTGAGCGATGTCACTTCAAAAGAGGTGACATTCTATCTTCGCAGTAACAACATCAAAAGCCTCATTCCTGACGATTTGATCGTTTCAGAATTATTGGCCGATCAAGATGCTGGTGGAAGCGGAAATAAGGCTAGCATTGGACGTTTAACAGAATCTTTGATCAATTTGTTGGAAGGCAATGTGCCCGGAACGATTAGTACGGTGAATCGAACGAGCAGTAAATTAGTGTTTCGTGATGAAGAAGCCACTCATGTTGCCCTCAATCAAGAAGACGACAAAGATCAGAGGGTCGATCAGATTTTTGAAGCTGTTGGACCATCGATGCCATTAAGAAGGCATAAGCATCCAAAAAATAACAATGAAAATGGTTCTTCCATCAATGAATTAGAACAAAACGTTCGTGGATTAGGATTAGGAGGTCAAGGTGCCAAAGTGTATCTCTCTGTGAAATCATGGCCACACTTTACCGGCTTTCATGCATGCCCACTCTGTCAGATGCCTGCTCAACGTGGCTTGCAAGAATGGAGGAAAGCATTAACGGTTGACAAAAAGGAGGAGGAGAAGGAGAAGGAGGTGAAAAAGGAGGAATGGAAAGAGCCCTTTCCTATCAACCTATCGAATCTTTTATGTTATGCTTGTAATTTGTTATTGGATACGCCAGAGACAACTTCTTCGGATCAGACGATGCCTTTGCCATCTTTTGTCTTAGAAGATGCCAACAAAAGAATACAAGAAGGAAATGCAGTTCTATAGCATTCATTCCAGTGTACCATAATTGATGATAATGATATGCTTAGTCATACAAGATCGATTTAAGTGCTGGAAAGGATATGCGATAATAGCTCACCACATACATAGTAGGAATCCCGACATCCTTTTTTTTCCCTTGCATGCATAATATTCTAATGTAGTGTACAGATATACATATATATATATATATACACACATATATTACATTGAACCATTCGTTGAATATATCACATACACTGTGAATGGTGGTTAGCTTGGACTTCATGCTGGGTATGTCGTATAGTAAAGGGGAGTAGGCGTAAAGGGCGCTCCCTTGGAAAAGGCTTAGGAGAAAAGGCGCGTATACTTTTTCTACCTTTTGGCTTCTGCCATTTGGCTTTGCATTATTACCCTTTGTCTTTCTTTATTTTAGGCTAGAACGAGCGGTGTGCACAGAGAGAGAGAGAGAGGGAGAGAGAGAGAGAGAGAGAGAGAGAGAGAGAGAGAGAGATGCATTCATTTATTGGCCGTACGTACAGTTGTAGGTATTTCATTTGTACATACGCGGTCTGCTACGCGATGAAAAATGCAGCTGGCAAGAATTCATCATTCAATGGCGCGGCGCTTGTTGCTAGCACTAGAGATTAATACATATTTCTTCTATTCGCCCCCCCAAAGCCCAAAAAGAGAGAGACAGAGAGAGAGAGAGAGAGAGAGAGAGAGAGAAATAAATCAAAAATCCAAAAAGCCCAGGAGCAAGGCAGTATGTACAAAGTACAAAAGAACATACATTATATTCTACTTCGTCAATATTGTGTAAGTGTGTGTGTGTGTGTGCCTTTGATAAATTAAGGGCGTATTTGCACTCAGATTGTAATCAATGATCGATTGACACTTCTTTCTTTTTTGGGCCATGTGAATGGAACGAATCATCATCATCAGAACGATCATCAATTCTACTTTTCTTTCGTCGGAAAAGAGAAGTCGATTGATTGACAAGAGGGACAAGGTTTTCAAATTCGAGATAGTGCACATAAAAAAAACTCCGTTCATATTCAAAAATAAAGTATCTTGATCATCATCATCATCATCATCGCGTCAGCTTTCAACATCACGACACGTCTTTCCATCTAGCCTGCTCCCTTTAGATCCATCAACAAGACAAAAATCCTTCAAGAACATGTCAGGCTATAGCGCAGGAGGTGGTATGGGCTCCCTAACACCTTCACGTAGAGCACCACCAGTTCCAGGTGCCTCAGGTGGACATAGCGGTATAGGGAGTACTGGAATGGGCAATGGACATGGTAGCGGCGCTCCTTTGGCCATAAATCATTACACAACGATCCTTTTTTACCTCCTTTAGCATCCTCTTCTCAACCTTCTAGCGGCTTTTCAGGATCGACAGGATTGGGAGCAGGAGGCGGAAGCTATACGGGCCCTTTGCGTCCTGCTGGACCGGGTGCCGTTGCCAACAATGGAGGTTCGGCAAATTGGGGTTCAGGCTCTGGAAGTGGTTACGGTTCACCCACAAGCAATTCGAGTGGTGGTGGTGGTATCGTTCGAAAAGGTTGGGTGAGCGTAAAGGAGGATGGAATTCGAAGTTGGATTTGGAGTAAACGTTGGTTAGCATTGCGTGAGCAGACTTTAACATTTCACAAAAATGAAACTTCCTATCAAGCCGTTGCCTTGATCTTCCTAAAAGAGATCGTCAATGTCACAAGAACGGATCTCAAGCCTTATTGTCTCGAAATCGAATCGAAAGATCGGACGTTCTTCTTACAACTCAAGAATGATGAAGAATTGTACGGCTGGCAGGATGATATCTACAGTCGATCGCCTTTGATGGGTGTTTCATCACCTACCAATTTTGTTCATCAAGTACACGTCGGTTTTGATCCTGTTTCTGGCGCTTTTACTGGATTGCCTGAACAATGGACCCGACTTCTTACCACGAGTGCGATCACCAAAGAAGATTATGCAAAGAATCCACAAGCCGTCTTGGACGTTCTGGAATTCTACACAGATATTCAAAAACGCGAACGTGACGATTTTCGGTTTGGGAACGCCAACGATGAATTTACGTCCTGGAGGCAATCAGGTTTCAACAAACAAAGCGCCCGGCAGATTTGGAGCGGGCACAGGATATGCAGGCAGTGAGGCTAACGACGGTAGAGGTCTTTCTCAATCATCCAGCGGTACTTCAAGCATAAATGCAAATAACGGTTTCGGCAGCAGAAGTCATGCTGATGGTAGCCAAACGAGCCTGCGTACACCACAACACGAACAAGCCACCAGATCCAGAAGTCCCAGCAATGCATCACAAGCTCCACCTAGACCGAGCCTTTCTTCTCGTGAACAAAGTTCCTCCGATGACCGATTGATGACAGCAAGCCAAATGCGCGCAGGCGCTAGCTCTTCCTCTTCATCAAGCGCTCGCCCTTTACACCAGGACATTCCTCAAGCTCCCGCGATGTACGGAATGCAGGAGCAGGAAATGGTCAGGTACATCTGGATCATCATCTCATGATCTGGTCGCCAGTCGGAAAGCACCCACCGCCCCTGGCACTAGCTCTACAACGTCTCAATCTGCAAGCTCTCGGCCACCTTTGCAAACATCCGCATCCAATGACTCTGCCAAATTAGCTCGTGAAGCGGACAAAGCAGTAGCAGCTTTAAATCTTAAGGCAAAAGAGATGAAGATCGATTCTGCTCAACCAGCCGCCGTTCAACCACCTCCAAAAGATGCTTCCGCTGCAAGCAAACCCCCTGCTTCCTCTACAACAGCTGCTAGTCACAAGCCAGGTCCTCCTCCTGCACCTTCTGCTGGAACGGCAACAGGCGTCAAACCATTGCAGTTACAAACTGCCAAGAAGGACGGCGCTTCAAAGAAAGAACAGGAAAGACGGATCAGCACGATGACTGAAGCCCAAATAATGGAAAAGTTGCGCAGTGTGGTCAATCCTCAAGATCCCAACACATTGTACTCCAAGATTAAGAAAGTTGGACAAGGTGCATCTGGAAATGTGTATGTTGCCAAGACCTTAGCGACCGGACAGCGCGTTGCCATCAAGACAATGGATCTTGCACAACAACCTCGTAAAGAGCTGATTGTTAATGAAATCTTGGTCATGAAAGAAAGTCAACATCCAAATATTGTCAATTTCTTGGAATCCTATTTGGTGAAAAAACAATGAATTGTGGGTTATCATGGAGTACATGGAAGGTGGTGCTCTAACAGATATTATTGACAACAATAATGTGCTAGAAGAGGATCAAATTGCTGCTATCTGTTTGGAAACATGCAAAGGTCTTGAACATCTACATGCACAAAGTATCATCCATCGTGATATCAAAAGTGATAACGTATTATTAAATGCTTCTGGTCAAGTAAAAATTACCGATTTTGGCTTTTGTGCCAAATTGACCGATCAAAATCCAAGCGAGCGACAATGGTGGGAACTCCATACTGGATGGCACCCGAAGTTGTTAAACAAAAAGAATACGGTGCAAAGGTGGACATTTGGAGTTTGGGTATCATGGCTATCGAAATGATCGAGAATGAACCGCCTTACTTGGATGAAGAACCTTTAAAGGCATTGTACCTTATTGCAACAAACGGAACACCAACTTTAAAGAAACCAGAAAAGCTGTCCAAAGAATTAAAGGGCTTCTTGGCCGTTTGTTTGTGTGCCGATGTGAAAAGTCGTGCTACAGCGGATGAATTATTGCAACATCCTTTCTTACAAATGGCTTGTCCTTTGTCAAGCTTGGCACCTCTATTACGATTCCGCAACAAATCCGATCGTTAATACTTACATGATTTTCATTCTTCTTTTCTTTTGCGAAAATCCTTTGTACTTCTTCATCTTGACGAACCTTATGAGAATGCCTTATTTATTATCACCTGACAAACTTTTTTTCCCTTCAGAGATTGCCTTCTTTTGTTCACTAAAACACACTACATACACTATTGAAATGAAGATCATTTGATATATCATTTTTCGGTTATTCTATCGTATTGCGAACAGGGCAATCCTATTATCGTCTAATGTACTTTATGTTATATTCGTGTTCTTTTACCTATCGTATTTTCCCTCTGTTTCGTGAAAGTGACTGAAGTTTCAGAAGCGATAAAAGAAAAACATTACAGCGAGAAAAACAACACAGCCTTGGAGGCCTTTTTAACGTAGGAGCTACTTGCATCTGTGTTCTTCGAACAGGTTTATATGAAAGCCTGCGTACGATCCGTAATATGTATAGCTTTCATAAAGATGGTATCGGCAGCCCATGTAGTTAAATTATTAGCTATATGACCTAATCCAGATATGTAATATCACTTATCACGATAAGGCAAACATTTCCGAAAAATAATTTGGTTACAGCTTTCATCTAAACAATTCGATTTCAATCTTGACTATCCATGTCACTCCTTTTAACCTATCTGTCAATTAATTTCTTTCTTCGTGATTATGAAGCCGCCGCCTTGTAATCCACGGGAAAATTTTGTTCTATACGGCACCGTTTGTGGTACTCATCATCTTATGTCCATGAGATAACGGAACTGCCCAGGTCAACAACATGAAGCAAGCCATAGACATTGTTTCAGACATGTTTTATTCCTGATTAAGAACTGATAATCGTAAATTGGTAGCGGAGCTATTCGGATAGCTATGCCTAAAATACTTCATAAAGTATTTCAAATGCTTATCTTTGCAAGAAGTTTTCATAATCGAAAAACTCTTCTCGAACTTTTCTTGTTTTTGAATTTCCCCATTTTTGTAAACTATAAAAGTTTTATGTACAAAAGTAACTATCAATTTTTATGAATCACCCTCTTTCAACTTTTTTTTCTTTTTTCTCTTTCACATATTTTTGATCTCTCTTCAATCGTCTTCTGTAATTAAATAACAATTCAAGATGTCATTAATCGATGAAGAACAATCAAAATATAGTAAACGTTATCGTCGTCTAAATGATCAATTATCCAATTGTTGTATTCAAAATTACATTGATACGCCTACAATTTCGATCATTGGAAGGCGATCAACAGGAAACTCAAGTGTTTTGTAAGCATTATCAGGTTTCGTATTTCCTTGTGCATCCGGAACATGTACTCGTTGTCCAACGTAAATTATAAGTGTCTGAGACCGCTTCTGTCTCTCGAAAAAATTCTTACGATCGATAGACCTTTTGACTATACAGTGAAGTTCGCCTGTTCAAACGCACTTCAACCCTGGACCTGTAAGATTTCTTTGCGTTTCGATTTCGGTTCTGATGGCAAACAATTAAAACAAACCGCAATCATTGAATTTGGCAAACTTTTAAAAAACAAGGAAGAAGTACAAATGCGCATTCAAGCTGCCCAAAGTGCGATTCTCAACCCGTCTAAAGATCTTTTGTCTTTTATCGGAACCAAGATTGAAATTGATCAAAAATTAAACAATGAGATCAGCTTTTCAGAAAACACGATCTGTCTTGATGTTTGAGGAAATGATTTAGTGGATTTATCCTTGATCGATTTACCCGGAATCACTGCGACAACAGGTGGTGCAGAGGATAACACAGGTATCGAATTGACAAAAGATCTCGTACGTAAAACAATCTCAAAGCCAAGCTGTCTCGTATTGATGACAATCACGATGATGGATGATTATCAAAATCAAATCGCCGTCCAATTTGCTAAGATGCAGATCCAAAGTTTCAACATGAAGCAATCACTAAGTCAAAGTCAGAGGACAAGAACGGCAGTCTTGATAAATTAATCAATAAAGGTCGTCCTTACAATCTCAAAGTATGTCCATTTACGCTTGATTTAGGAACGATCCAAAGCTTATTAAGAAAAGTAAGTCATTGTCATACAGTCGATTAGCCAAAATTCTACTAAAGTTGTATCTGTGTCCATTCTTATTTCAACATTAGAATGTTTACCTGGAAACGTTCCTTGGGAAATCAAAGAACGTTTGATGAAAGAAGCTATAAAGTTCTTGCCAGGCTTCAGCATCAATCTCTTACACGACACGATCAACCTCCTTAAAGCTGCTGTCAAACAGATCACGCAAAAGCATTTACACGGTTTCACCAACAGTCCAATCTGTAATCACGTTACGTGAGTATTTGAATCAAGCTTTCGATATAAGAGATGATCAGGTAAACGTTCAACTTCAAGAACAAGGTCAATTTACAAAACTGAACGAGATTGCCAAGATGTACATTACACCGGGAGTAAATGAGCAAATTGGAAACTGCTTCAGAATTTCGTGCTTATTGTCAGGTAAGTCATAGTTGAAAGGCATTCAAGGGATTCTATTATACTGCAACGATTTTATTGTTACCTCTTCTTTTAACAGGTTGCCTTTAAACGTTTTGTCGATTACGTTCGTTCAACTATTGATATTCATCTTATCATGCCACTTGGCGATTCTTGTCTCGAACGTCTGTGCGAAAATATGGGCATCTATGGCTCCATCACCCCGGCAAAGGCTCATTCTCTCTTATGCAAAGCTGATGAAGTACGCTTCAAAAGGGAAGAATTACAATCGCACAAATAACATTTAGATAATGCAATGAATGTTGTCGAAAAATTCCAAAGTGGTGATATGGATGATGAATGAAAACAAGGTAGAGAAGAGCAAAGAATCAAATCTAGTAAACATTCAAGAACGTTATATATATAAATGAACAAATAAATTAAAGTGATACTACACTGGAAATGAGATCGTTGAAATAATTCTATTCGTGATCGATCGTCCTTTCATTTACAAAGTATATCGATATACTTACTTAACATAGTTTGAGATTCTCTTGGGTGTATGTAAACGCTAAGCGTGTATTTTTGCTTACTAAGTGGGCGGCGACCTATCACAGAACACAAAGCAGATTTTATTCTTATTTACTATTATTCATATTTGGTCTTTCATCCTCCACCAGGCGAACCCCCCCCCCCTTTTTCTTTTTTCATGAGTTTCTTCTAATCCAACATCATTGCAAACCAAGAATTAAAGATGCGAAACCGTTTTGCTTACGAATCTCATCATAAATCAATATGACCTTCTCCAATACTTCATCGAGCCAAAGTTCAGATGTTGAAGAGGAAAGATCTTTGACCGTCTTATATGCAACACAAAGTGGTAGCGCACAGGATGTTGCCGAACGGATTGGAAGGCAAGCACGAAGACGACATGTTCAAGCTCGCTTATTTTCGATGGACGAGTATGATGTGGTGAGTATATGAACTACAAAACACTTATTTGAACGATACTGATTAATATACACAATTGCTTCACACCATATAGACGAACCTGATCAATGAAACATTGGTAGTACTGATTGTGGCCACAACAGGAAATGGCGATTTTCCTACATCCGCTTTATCACTTTTGGCGATTTTTGCTGCGATCCGATTTGCCACAAGATGTATTATCAGACGTAACATTTGCAACCTTTGCTTTGGGTGATAGCAGCTATAAAAGGTTCTGTTGGCCCGGACGAAAGATTAACAAAAGATTGAAAGGATTAGGAGCTTTTGAGATAATACAAAGCGGAGAAGCAGATGATCAGCATTATCTTGGTATTGATGGAACATTGAGACCTTGGTTGGATAGATTATGGAATGTCTTGGAAGAGGCATTGCCGCCTGCGCCGAATGGCAAAGCAATCCTTTCAGATGATCAACTTTTGCCGCCGGTTATTGATGTTCATTTATCTAGCACGAGGAACGGAAACATGAAATCTAATGGTATCCCGAAAGATCACTCAAATGATGCTATTGCTGATAAGTGGCTGATTGCTCGAATAACGAAAAATCAAAGAATCACAGCACCGGATCATTGGCAAGATGTTCGTTTGATCGAACTCGAAGAACGGAATGGTAAATTTATCGAATATAGGCCAACGGATGTATTATCGGTTGTGCCGGAAAACAGCGCTAGGGATGTGACTGCAATACTCAATCGACTTGGATGGACTGAGGTAGCAGATCATCCACTCACCCTAACACCAACCAGTAAGGAAGATCGGATACCGGACAGGCTATCACATGATCAACCTCTCACTCTACGTAAATTATTGACAAAACATTTGGACTTTAAAAGTGTGCCGAGACCTTCATTTTTTGAACGTATACTTCCCTTCACCCAACCGATCATATGCAATATGAAAAATTACAAGAATACTGTACGCCAGGCGAAGGAGCGGATGATATGTACGAATATGCGATTCGGGTCAGGAGAACAATCTTGGAAGTGTTGCAAGAGTTTGATGCTGTTCAAATTCCAATTCGATACGTGCTTGATGTTTTTCACTTTTGAGAAAAAGGGAATTCAGCATAGCAAATGCGCCAACGCAACACATGAACGGAGATACAAACAGAGTTCAACTTTGTGTTGCCATTGTGGATTATAAGACACGATTAAAAGATCGAAGGACTGGTGTTTGTACTTCTTGGCTATCCACTTTGCAGCCTGGTGCTCAAATTCCAATCTCCATCACCGGGTCTGCCATGCCAACAGAAGCATTAAGACATCATTCTGCGCCGGCAATCTTTGTTGGACCCGGAACGGGAATTGCGCCGATCCGTAGTGCGATATGGGAACGAAGAGCAAGATTGAAAGGGTCAATGAAGGCAGGAGATAATCTGTGCTTCTTTGGATTTCGTAATCTTG
>JAGFBR010000394.1:0-13922 GCA_019925795.1 Dendrobium chrysotoxum | reverse complement strand
ACCCGCTCGCTGGCCTCGGCCCAGGACGGCGCGCAGGACGCCGCCCGCAACCTGCTCGCCACCCAGCGCGACGGAGCGGCCCAGGTCGCCGCCGCGGCCACCGCGAGCGCCCGGGCCCAGCAGCAGGCGGCCTGGTCGATCGCGGACGCCCAAGACAGCGTCAGCGACAGCGCGATCGCCGCCGGTCGGGCGGCACGCGATGCGGGCTGGCAGCAGGAGGACGCCGCCGCCGGGGTCGCCGCTGCCCAGCGCGGGCTGCAGTCCGCGCTCGACTCGACCGCCGACTCCGCGGGTGCCGCCGGGTCGGCGGGGAAGAAGAGCGCCTACGACCTCGCCCAGCTGACCCCGGCCGGCCGCGAGTACGTGCGCTTCTGGACCGGCGAGTGGAAGCCCGCCCTGCAGGGCGTCACCGACACCGTCGCCGGTGAGCTGCTCCCCCGCATCCAGACCGCGCAGCGCTCGGTCATCTCGCTGCTGCCCGAGCTCTCGCGCGGGCTCGGGGGCACCGCCGCGGTCGTCGGCGACCTCGCGATCAAGGGCGGCCAGCTCGCCACCTCGGGCGCCTTCCGCCGCGACTTCGCGGCGATCATGGACTCGAACAACCGGTCGCTCGGGTCCTACGGCGACGCCGCGCTGTCCGGGGTCGACTCGCTGCGCGCGCTCACCGTCGCCGGTCTGCCGCTCTCCGAGCGCCTCGCCCGGGTCACCGACTACGCGATGCAGGGCGCCGAGTCGTTCCTGCTGCAGAAGGAGTCGACCGGCGAGCTCGGCCAGGCGATGGAGCTCGGCGCGGCGAAGGCCGGCCAGCTGCTCTCGGTCAGCGGCGACCTGGTCGGGATGATCTACCAGATCGGCGTCGCCGTGGCGCCGGTCGGCGCGGTGGTGCTCGACGTCGTCGGTGACGTCGCCCAGATGACCGCCGAGTTCGCGAAGAGCAACCCCGAGCTCGTCGCCCTGCTCGCGACCATGGGCCTCGGCATCGCCACCGTGAACGGCCTGGCGAAGGCGACCGTTGCCCTGCACGCCTCCTACGGGATCGCGACCGGCGGGCTCAAGACCCTGTCCTCGGTGCTCGGCACCGCCCTGAACCCGGCCGCGCTCTACAACACCTCGGTCCTGTCGCGGATGGGTGCCGCCGGAGAGCGGGCCGGTCTCGCCGCGTCCACGCTCGGCATGGGTCTGACCAGCTCGGCCAAGGCCGGCACCGTCATGGGCAAGGCGGTCAGCTGGGGCACGACCGCCCTGCGCGGCGCCGCAGCGGCGGCCCCCCTGGTCGGGGCAGGTCTGGTCGCTGCTGCCGCCGGCATGGACGCCATGGGCACCAGCACCGACGAGGCGACCTCGGCGCTGGCCAAGGGTGGCGACGCGGCAGCGAAGATGCGCGCCGAGCTCGCCGAGACCGACAAGAAGACCGGCGAGACCGGCGTCACCGTCGGCAACTTCGGCAACTACCTGACCGGGTCGGTCCTCAAGCTCTTCGGCTTCGAGACCAGCACCCGCGAGGCGACGGCCGCGCTCGAAGAGCAGCGCGCGACCATGTCGAACCTCGAGCGCGCCCAGTCCTACGCGACCGAGGCCCAGGGCAACTACGAGGCCGCGGTCCGCAACTTCGGCGCGACCTCACCGCAGGCAGTCGGGGCGATGGCCCAGCTGCGCGACCGGACCCGCGACGTCGAGATCGCGCAGGTCGCCGTGCGCGAGAAGGTCGACCTCGCCACCGCCGCGGTGCTCTACCAGCGCGACCAGCTCCTCGGCGCCCTCGACGCGAACCTGCGAGCCCGGCAGGCCGCCCAGTCCCTCGCCCGCGACCAGCAGGGCCTCGCCGACGCGATCAACAACTACGGCGTCGGGTCTCAGCAGGCCGTCGACGCCGGGCTGCAGCTCGAGGCCTCGCAGCTCCGCGCCGCCCAGGCCGCGCGCGACTCGGCCGGCGGCCAGGCCGCCTACGTCCAGTCCATCAAGGACATGGTCGCCGCGACCAAGGGGGACTTCACCCCCACGCTGCACGACCTCGTCGCCGGCATGGACCTCGCGGGCCTGTCAGCGATCGGCGCCAAGGTCGAGTTCGACAACGCGGGCCAGGCCGTCGCACGGTTCCCGGACGGCAAGACCGTCGTCCTGAACGCGCAGACCCAGCAGGCCCTCCTCGGCCTCGACGGGGTCGCGCTCAAGCTCGCGCAGGTCCCGGGCAGCAAGCAGATCACCGTCGCGACCCTGGCCGCCGACGCCGAGGCGAAGCTGTCCGCGATCGGCTTCACGGTCACCCACCTGCCCAACGGGCAGGTCCAGATCACCGCGAACGACGCCTGGGCCCGCGGCACGCTGATCGCCTTCCAGCAGTTCGCCGCATGGCAGGTCGCGAACCCGCAGCTGGCCGCGGACCCCGCCCGGGCGAACGAGGCGATGAGGAACTTCCTCATCAACGCCGGCCAGCAGACCGGCGTCCCGATGCTGGATGCGAACCCGCAGCGCGCCGACCAGCAGGTCCGCGACGCCGTCGGCCGCTACAACACGACCTGGTCGACCATGCCGGTCGACGCCGCCACGGGCGACGCGGATCAGAAGACCCGCGAGGCACACGACCGGGCCGGAGCTCCGGTCAAGTTCGGGGTCGACGCCGACTACCAGTGGGCCGAGCGCGCGGGCGAGGGCTTCTGGGACCGCCAGTGGCGCCAGCTGAACGACTTCGGCAACAGCTTCACGAACTTCCTGCTCGGCAACGGCTTTCAGCCCAGCACCGGGCACGCCGACGGTGGTCTCGTGCAGGGGCTCGCCCGCGGCGGCACCGTCCGCGCGGCCTCCGCGCTGCGCGGCTACGCCTCGGGCGCCGGCGGCTCCGGGCGCATCGCCGCCTCGGACACCGTCCCGGCGATGCTCACGCCCGGCGAGTTCGTCGTGCGCAAGCAGGCCGTCGACCAGATCGGGGTCCCTGCGCTGCAGGCGATCAACGGTCTCGCCCTCGGCGGGCTCGTCGGGTACGCGGCCGGCGGAACCGCCGCGCCAGCCGCCGGTGCGTCCCCGGCGGCTCCGGCCGCTGCTGTCGTCGCCCCGTCCGGGGACCCCGCGTCGATCACCGCGACGGCCTCGGCGACCGACTCGCTGACCGGCTCGATGTCCGCCGCAGCGATGGCGGCGGCCGGGCTGACCCCGGAGCTTGCGGCGCTGGCCGCCGCCCAGACCGGCCTCGTCGTCCCGGCGACCGACGCGGTCACCCTCGGCCAGCAGCAGCTCGTCGCGGCGGGCATCACCCCGCTGGTCGGCACGCTCCTGACCTCGCTGTTCCCGACCCTGGCGACCTACGACCAGCAGCTCGGCGTCACCTCGGTCGGTGCGAACACCGCGCTGCAGGGCGCCCAGGCCGCCACCCAGGGGTCGACCACCGCCACCGCCGTGAACACCGCGGCCAACACCGCGGCCATGACCTCGTCGACCACGGGGATGTCGCTGGCCTCGCAGGGCCAGCTCGCGGGTCTGCGCACGGGGCAGAACGTCACCCAGCAGTCGACGTACGCGATGGCCGCGAACAACGCCGGCCAGAACAACGCGATGGTCAGCAGCACCGGGTTCATGTCGGCCCAGAATCAGGGCCACCTCGCGGGTCTGCGCGCCGCCCAGGGCGCCACCACGCAGGCCACGACCGTCTTCGCGGACTCGTGGCGCGCGCAGCTCGGGCGCACAGTCCCCGACTCGGCGAACCCGATCCGCTGGGTCATGCAGTTCCCGATGCGCTCGCTGGTCGACGCGTGGAACAACCTCGACCGCCAGTTCGCCCTCGGGAAGCCGGTCGCCCCCGTGCTGCCCGGGTTCCGCGCCGGTGGCCTCCTGCACGGGCCGGGCACCGGGACCTCGGACTCCATCATGGGCGTCGGGTCCGACGGCGTCCCCACCGCGCGGGTCTCCACCGGCGAGTACGTCATCCCGGAGAAGATCACCCGCAAGGTCACGCCGTTCCTGAACGCGCTGCGCGCCGGGGACGGCGAGGCCATGCAGGCCGCGGGCGCCGGGGCCGGCCGCGCCCGGACCTTCCACGGGCGCTCCGGGCTCGGCCTCGCCGGTGGTGGCCCGGTCGAGGAGCGGATCAACCAGGCCTTCTCGTGGCTCTCCGGGCCCGCCCGCGGCGCCCGCTACGTCTACGGCGGCGGCACCAACCCCAGCGCCGGGATGGACTGCTCCTCCATGCAGTCCGCGGTCACGCACATCCTCTCGGGCCGCAACTCCAACTCGGGCCGCATCGGCACCACCGCGTCGATGCCCTGGGGAGGCTTCTCCCGGGGCCAGGGCTCCCGCTACGTCATCGGGAACAAGCCCGCCGACCACATGGCCTCGACGCTGGCCGGGCGCAACGTCGAGCAGCACGGACCGACCGGCACCCCGTTCGCGTTCCCGTCGCGCTGGGGTGCCGACGCCCCGTACTTCACGCAGCGCTTCTTCCTCCCCGAGGTCGGCGGCGCGTTCATCTCCGGCGGCGTCGGCGGCGGCATCGACATCGGCCCGATCATCGACGGCGCCTTCAAGAAGACCTACGACCAGATCGCGGACGTCCCGAAGTTCTTCGGCCCCTCGGCGCAGGTGGGCCGCGACCAGGGCGTCGCGAGGGCCTCGGCCGACGCGGTGAAGGCGAAGGCCACCGAGGCCGTCTCGGCGGCCACCGCGTCGTCCGGGGTCATGGACGTCTCGGGCATCTCCGGCGCCGTCGTCGACCAGGTGCGCCAGGTCGCCGCCCGCTACGGCTGGGGCCAGGGCGCCGAGTGGGACGCGATCATGAAGATCGTCCAGAAAGAGTCGTCGTGGAACCCGAACGCCGCGTCGCGGGTCAGCTCGGCGCGCGGCCTGTTCCAGAAGATGACCTCGATCCACGGCCCGGTCGAGCCGACCCCGGCCGGGCAGGCCGCGTGGGGCCTGAACTACATCCGCGGGAAGTACACGACCCCGACCGCGGCGTGGCGCTTCCACCAGAGCCATAACTGGTACGACGAGGGCGGCATCGCCAAGGGCACCGGCGTGATGCTCAAGAACGTCATGGCGCCCGAGCGGGTGCTCTCGCCGGTCGAGACGCGGAACTACAACGCTCTGGAGACCACCCTCGGGCGCAACGGTATGCGCGTCGACGTCGGCGACCTCGCCGCCGGCACGCCCCAGCGCGCCATCGAGATCCACGTGCACCCGCGTGAGCACCACGACGAGGGCGCCATCGCCGGCCGCATCCGCCGCGAACTCGAATTCGAGATGATGACGTGACGCGTCCCGCCCCCGCCAACGTCCGCGACGGCGCCCTCACCGACATCCCGATGTGGAACATCGACGGCTGCACCTTCCGCGGCGACGGAGCCTTCGACGCCGACGGCCGCCAGTGGATCATCGAGACCGAGAAGGGCTGGGCGAGCCCGGCGCCGCGCCGGACGAACCGGGACGCTCGTCCCGACGGCGACGGCGCCACCCGGTCACGCAGCCTCGCCGATCCGCGGGTCCTCGAGTACACCGGCTATGTCGGCTGCCCCAACCCGACCGACCGCGAGCTCGTCGAAGCCCAGCTCGCCGCGATGGCGAGCGACGGCGGACAGCTCTACCAGCTACGCCGCACCACCGGGGTGTTCGATCAGGTCGTCAACGTCGAGGTCGACGACGACCCGCTCATCGAGATGGCGTCGCTGTGGACGGTGAAGTTCTCCTACCAGTTCGCCGCGCCGGACCCGCGCAAGCACGCCTGGGTCTGGCAGGACCAGATCGCCACCCCGCCCGACCCCGGCATCGGCGGGCTCGACTTCACCTCCCCCGGGCTCGACTTCACCGCCCCCGGCCTCGACTTCGGCACGCCCGGCATCCCCTCGACCGCACGCGTGCTCAACGCCGGCACCGCCTACGCATACCCGGTGCTGCGCCTGCGCGGGCCCATGTCGACCCCGACGATCACCGCTCTGACCGGCGGCTACTCGCTGACCTACAACGGCCCCATCGACACGGGCGAGGAGGTCGTCATCAACTGCGACGCCTTCGACGCGCTCGGCGCCGAAGGTCGCTCGGTCACCTCGAGCACCCGCGGCTACGCCCGCGGTCTGCTCTCCATCGGCGGGGACTGGCCGGTGGTCCGCGCCGGCAGCAGCGAAGACTTCGTGCTGCGCGCCGTCGGGAGCACCACAGGTCAGCTCGTCGTCCACCTCCGCTCCGCCTGGAAGTGAGGCCCCGTGGCCAACGACTCCGCCCTCGCCGACCCGATCTTCGTCACCCGCGACGCCGCGCAGCAGATCGGCGTCTCGGCCTCAGACGCGAGGTTCGGGCTGGCCGGCCTGTCCGCACCGTCCCCGGGCACCGGCTGGGGCTTCGCCTCCGGCGTCTTCCCGTCCTACACCGTGCAGGCCGCTGACGGGTCGCAGGTCATCGGTGACTGCCGGGTCGCGGCCGGTTCCGGGCTGAACGTCGCCGTCGGCGCCGGGAACTACGCGTGCGTCCGATCCAGCCTCGGCGCCTACCTCGGCGCGATCCTCGCCCCGATCACGGTGCCACTCTCAGGCGGCCCCGCCGGTGGCCTCGCCCCGCCGACCAGCAACCCACGGATCGACTACCTGGTGCTACGGATCCGCGAGCCCGTCGTCGACCCGGCCACAGTCGCCGAGTCGGCGAAGATCGTGTGGCTCACCGGCACCGCGGCGGCCAGCCCGAGCGAGGCGCCCGCGCAGGCCAAGATGACCTCTGGCGACCTGCTGCTCGCCGCGGTCCTGGTCCGGGCGAACACCTCGAGCATCCTCGCCTCGGACATCATCCCGAAGCGCCGCTTCCTGGCTGCTCGCGGCGGCGTCGCCCCGGTCGCCGAGTTCGGCTCGGAGCCCGGCGCCTACCCCGGTCAGCTCCGCGACAACTCCGGGTACGGCGAGCGATGGAACCCGGACGCGAGCGCGTGGGAGACCGTCTACACCCCCGCCGTGTGGTCGTCGTGGGCGCCGCCGCTCAACGCCGCTGGCTCTTCCGGGCAGGCAGCCGGGGAGGTCAACATCGGCTCGACCGGCGAGGCGATCGGCCGGTTTATCAGGATGGGCAAGAAGCTCGACATCGCCTACACATGGCGGTTCAACGGCTCCAACATCAACGTCCGCTCCGGGGTGGTCCGCTCGCTGCTGCCCGCGGGCATGAAGTCCCGGGCCCGCGGCGAGACCCACCTGATCTGCGTGCTCTACGCCGCACCGCTCAACGGCACCCCGGAGCGGCTCTACTCCGGCGCCTGCCTCGTGCCGCAGGACTCGAACCTGATGATCTTCCGGTTCCCACAGAACGACAACGTGACCCGGCTGCTCGAGTTCATGGGCGCCGCGTCGGGCGGCTCGCCCGGGACCGGTGTGCCCGTCATCGCCAACGGCTACTTCGGCAACCCCGGGTCCATCCTGTCGGTCACCGGCGCCATCGAGGTGCAGTGACCGGCCCGAACCCCGAGGTGCGGCTGCTCATCGCCGACACCCGCAGCGGGAAGGTCCAGTTCGAGGTCCCCCACACCTCCCGCTCCTGGTCACAGAAGATCAACGCCGACGGCTCCGCCGGAGCGAAGTTCCCGATCCAGGACACCCTTGAGGCCATCTACGAGCAGGGAACCCGCGAGCCCGGGGCGCTGCTGCGCGAGGTCCTCTCCGGCCCCTACCGCTACTGCCTCGGCGTGGTCTACGGCCGCGCCGCGATCTGGGGCGGCCCGCTGCTGCCCGCCACCTCGCTGACCTCGCGGACCGAGGTGGAGGTCCGCGCCAGCGAGATCGGCGCCGTGCTGGCCAAGCGCAAGCTGGTCAACCGTGCGGGCACCGGATCGCTCACCGACGCCTCCCGCGACCTCATCTTCGAGCGTGTCAACCAGCGTGAGCTCGCCTACCGCGTGGTCATGCACGCCATCGGCGGCGGCACCGGCTACGAGCTCCCGATCTACTGCTCCGACCCGCCGGCTCCGACCGGCGTCGACGCGATCACCTACTTCGCCTACGACGTCGCGTCGATGAACGCCCGCAAGGCGCTCGCGGCGATCGCGAAGGGCCCCGAGGGTCCCGACATCCGGTTTGACGCGCAGCTCGTCGAACGCTCGGATGGCGACTACCTGATCTACGACCTGCGCGTCGGCGACCCCTATCTCGACCACAGCACGCTGTGGACCTGGGACGAGTCGATGATCAAGCTCGACCACGCCGCCGACGGGGTCGGCATGGCCACCACGATGTACCTCGACGGCAGCGGCCAGGACCGCGACAAGATCGTCGGGCGCGCCGTCGACGACCGACTGATCGCGTTCGGCTGGCCGGTGCTCGAGGACTCCACCTCGACGCTGCAGAACGCCGACCAGGCCGGCGTCGACTCCGCCGCAGCCGCCGCCGTCGCCGCATCGTCCACCCCGACCGTGAGCTGGTCGCTCGAGGTGGCCGCCGACTCGACCCCGCAGCTCGGCACCTACCGCGTCGGCGAGCTCGGCCGGGTCGACGTCCGGCGCCACCCGCTGATCCCGCCCGGCGTCCACGACCAGCGCATCGTTGCCATGTCCGGCGACGACAGCGACAAGGTCAAGATCACGCTCGGCGTCGACGACGACCAGCCGGACGGCGCCTGACATGGTCGCCCGCTCCATCGACGAACCCCGCACCGCCGCCGAGCGGATCGCCGACGCCTCGGCCCGTCTCGACGACCTGTCGCGGGAGCAGAATCGCGCCGTCGAGGCCCTGCGCACCGACGCCGGCGGCGTGATGCGCCTGACCGGGGCCGCGGATCAGCCCAGCCTCCAGCCTGACAACGTCGACGTCTCGGTGCGCTTCCGCGACGCCGGCATCGAGATCCGGGACTACGTGGGCGGCGCCCTGCGCGACCTGCTGCTGCGCGACATCGTGGCCCGGGGCGGGCTCTATGGGCAGACGGCGAACGTCACCGGCAACGTCTCGATCGGCGGCACGCTCACCGGTGGGCAGACCAACGTCGGCAACGTCATCTGCGCCCAGCTCAACATCGGTGCGGACACCTTTGCCCGCGACATCCACCAGGAAGGCTTTGGGCTCTTCACGGCGGGCATCAAGAACACCGGCCGGACCACCTCCGCTGGGTTCACCGACACCACCGCCTCGGACCGGGCCCTCAAGCGTGACGTCGAGCCGCTCGGGCGTTCGGCGCTCGACGCGGTCCGCGCCGCACCGATCCAGCGTTGGCGATACGACCCCGTGGCCGTCGCCGACCTGCACATACCTCACGGCGCACCCGACGACGGCCCGTCGGTCGACCTCGCTCTGCACCCCGAGCTGTGGCACGTCGGCCCGATGGTCGACGACCTTCCCGACGACGCCGTGCTCGACGGGGACTACGGCAAGGTTCCCGACCTCGGCGGCATGGGCCGCTACGCGTGGCAGGCCGTCCGCGAGCTGGCCGACATCGTTGACGCCCAGGCCCAACGAATCACGGCGATCGAGGCGCGCTTGACCGAACTGTCGACCCCCAGCGCCTGAGCCAGCACGGCGCACTTCTCCCCGCTCCCGAGGAGGTCGCATGCCTGCCCGATGCCGCGCACGGCCCCCCGAGGCCTCGTGAACCCCGATGACCTCCTCGGACTGGTGGAAGGAGCCCCGTGGCCAGTGAAGGCGATCGTCGGCCTGCTCATCGTCACGTCGCCGGGCTGGATGCCGTACCTGGCGACCAGGCGGAAGACAGCACCGAGCAGCTCGCCGCAGCAGGGTCCGGCTCGGACGACGGAGCCACCGGAGGACGACGAGGACGAGGACGTCCGGGAGCTCCGGGACTCGCTGATCTCGGTCCTGCAGAAGCTGCAGAAGGCCGAGGGTCGCGTCGAGGTGCTCGAGGCGAGCCTGACCGCGAAGGACGCCGAGCTGCAGCAGCAGCAGGCGCAGACGCGGACGCTGACGACGGAGCTAGCCGAGGTGCGCGGCGAGGTGGCCCGGCTGCAGGGGCTGTTCGAGATGGTGATGCAGCATCGCTCGACGCCCCCACCGAGCGGGCCCTGAGCCAGGTCGACGTCCTGCAGGGGCGCATGCGTCAGAAGGACCACGAGGTGGCCGACGCCGAGGCGGCCAAGGCGACCGCGCAGCGCCGCGCCCGCATCGCGGTCTGGACTGCGGTCGGTGCTGCACTGCTGATCTCGCTGCTGTCCTTCGCCACGTCGGTGTCCACCGCCAGCAGAGGCACCGAGGAGTTCCTGGTCTCGGCCCGGGCCGAGACCGCGCGCGGCGCCCGGGCCGACCTCGACGCCGCCAACGGCCTGCTCGTCGCCCGGGGCCTGCCGGTCTACGAGCAGCCCCGCCCGGACGCCCCGAACTACGTGATCCAGCGCCAGGCCGCCCGCGCCTGGGCCCGCGTCGACTACCCCGAGGATCTCGCCGAGCTGATCCGGCAGGACGTGCGCGCCGGCCGCCGACCGGCCGCCGAGCCCGCCATCAACGACACCGCAGCGTCTCCGCCGCGCCGCGGGGACTCAGTCGTCACGGTCATCCCGATCGGGCCGATCACCGGGCCGGCCACCGGCGCTACGCCCACCCGCACCGGCTCGGCGCCTACCGGCCGGAACCCGACGCCCGCGCCCGCACGCGGTCTGACGCCCCGCCCCGACGGCGCCCGGCTCCGTCCCGCCGGCGGCACCCGCCCCGTCGTCGCAGCAGCCCGGGCTGCTGCCGCTGCTGCCCGACCTGCCGATCCGCGTCCCGCTGCTCTCCGAGTGAGGAGGAGCCACCATGGCCGACACCGCCCCCCGCTCCGGGACTGTCATCCACTACGCCGTCGGCGACGACGTCCCGATCTCCTGGCCGCTGCTCGAGCGCGACGGCGAGGCTCTCGTCGCCGGCCAGTTCGGCGCGCGCTGTCAGGTGCGCCGCGGCGGGCCGGGCGGCCCCGTCCTGCACGAGTGGTCCACCGAGAACGGCCGGGCCGAGTTCGTGTCCGCCCCGAGCCCCGACGGCGGCGCCGACCTCTGGTGGGTGCAGCTGCTCGTCGACGACTCCCGCGACTGGTTGTGGGATCGCGGTGCGTTCGACCTGTTCATCGCCGACCCCGGCGGCCGCAACGAACGGATCGACTCCGGCGTCTGGATCAACGAGCTCGCGGTCACCGACCGCGTCCCGCCGCGCGAGGAGCCGTGACCGGGCCGGCCCGCCGGATCGTCGCCGGCCCGGCGGCCCGCCCGGTCGCCCGCCCCGCCGGCCCTCCGGTCCGGACCCGTTGGACGAGACCTCCGAGCCTCCCGTGCCGGTCGTGCTCGACGACCTCGGCGACGTCGTCGCTCCCGCCGGCGCCCTCGGCGTCCTCGCCCGCACCGCCCCCGGCCTGGCCGCGCAGTTCCGGCCGGCCTCGCACCACCACGACCAGGACGTGGCAGCCAACCAGTGGCTGATCGCCCACGGCCTGCCCTTCACCCCGGCCGGTGTGCACGTAACCGGCGACCAGGGCCAGCCCATCTTCCCCCGCGGCGTGTTCCACACCCCCGGCCAGACCCGCATCGAGTTCGCCTACCCCGTGGCCGGCGTCGCCGACCTGAGCTGAGAGGAACACGCCGATGGCAGTGCAGGAGATTCACGGTGGACTGTGGGTCGCCGACGGCCCGACCGCCGCGAAGGAGGTCGTGCGCCTCGGCGAGCTGCAGGCCGCGCAGACCGCCGACAGGGCCCGCGCGAACCACACCGGGACGCAGTCCGCCGACACGATCGTCAACGGCTCCACCAACGGCGCCTACCTGCTCACCGAGCGCACGAAGCTCTCGGGCATCGCCACCGGCGCCACGGCCAACTCGACCGACGCCGCCCTGCGCGATCGCTCCACCCACACCGGCACGCAGTCGGCCGACACCGTGGTCGACGGGTCGACCAACGGTGTGTTCACCCTGGTGAACCGCACCAAGCTCTCCGGCATCGCCACCGGGGCGACCGCGAACGACACCGACGCCAACCTTAAGAACCGGGCCAACCACACCGGCACGCAGCCCGTCTCGACGCTCTCGGACTTCGCCTCCGCGGTCGACGCTCGGATCCAGAACGTCGTGGGTGCTGCGCCCGCCGCGCTCGACACCCTCGTCGAGCTGGCCACCGCGCTGGGCAACGACCCGTCGTTCGCCACCACGGTGACCAACCGCTTCACCTCGGCGGAGAACCGCCTGTCGACCCTGGAGACCAACCAGGGCGCCGCGACCGGCTACGCCACGAACGTCGGCGACGGCACCGCGACCGTGTTCACGGTGACCCACAACCGGAACACGCTCGACGTGGCCGTCACGGTCCGTCGGGTCTCCGACGGGCAGATCGTCTTCCCGGTCATCAAGTGCACCGGCGTGAACGCCTGCACCGTCGACTTCGGCTCCACCGTTCCGGCCAACAACGCCTACCGCGTGCTCGTGGGTCGCGTCGCCTGATCGTGGGCGTCCACGAGAACTTCGGGCAGCTCGACGTCCGACTGCGCCAGGCGCTGGACTACGACAACAGCGTCTCGCCCGCGGACGGGCAGGTCGTCGGGTGGTGGAACGGCGGCGGCACCTTCCAGCCGCAGACGGTCATCTCGCAGTACCAACGCGGCCCCATCGGTGGGACCTCCGCGTCGACCCTGGTCACCCAGACCTATTCGCTCGACGCCACCGGCGCGATCTTCCGACGCTTCACCCTCACCGGTAACCCCACGCTGTCGGTTCCCACCGGCGGCGTCGACGGCCAGAAGCTCACGCTCTGGCTGCTCGCCTCGGGCGCCGACCGGACCTTCACCTTCGCCAGCGGCTACGAGGTGTCGCCGCAGGTCCCGAGCCGGACCATCAGTATCGCCTCAGGCACGTGGGAACGCTTCGACCTGGAGTGCCGCAACGGCACCTGGCGGATCGTGAGCACGGACCAGTTGCTCTTCGCGCCCGCCGACATCGGGGCAGTTCCGAGCAGTCGGGCCGTCGGCGTCGGTGCCGGTCTGTCCGGCGGCGGTGCGCTGACCACCGACCGCACCCTGAACCTGGCACTCAAGGGGTTCCGCGGCCGGCAGTCCGTCGCGACAGCCTTGTCCTCGACGGCGGTGACCTGGACCTCGATCCCGCTCGACGTCGAGGTCTACGACACCGCCGACGAGCACTCCACCAGCACCAACACGTCGCGGTGGACGTGCCTCGTGTCGGCCTACTACGACCTGTCCGGCGTCGTCGCCCTGGCCTCGAACGGGACCGGCAGTCGCGGCGCCCGGCTCGCCCTGAACGGGACCGCGATCCCTGGTGCGGTCAACTACGTCCACCAGAGCGCTGCCGCGGTCGTGGCCATGCCGGTCCCGATGACCACGATCTACGTCGCCGCCGGTCAGTACATCGAGCTGCAGGGCGTCAGCTCGGTCGCCAGCCACTCGACCCTGGTGTCCGGGTCCGACTTCACCTCCGCGCTGCAGGTCCTCTTCCGCGGCTTCTGATCGAGCCGGCCCCGCGCGAGTGGGCGTCAGCGCACGGGGCGGATGTCCATCGTCGAGGCCCCGCCGTACCCGGAGAACGTCCCGACCCCGCCGTCGCCGGAGACGGCCCGATGGCTGGCTCGCCGCGGCGCCACGGGCTCGTAGCCGGGGTAGAGCAAGCGCAGGACTGGCGACTCGGAGAGTCGGGCCTGCAGTACCGGGGCGAGCCGGCCCCGGTCGGAGAGCGGATCGACCACGGAGCACCGGTCACTGCAGAAGAACGCGAGCGCCCCCAGCTCGTCGACGGTCTCGATCACCGCATCGTCCGGGGCTCGGTCGATCACCGCGGCATACTGCGCGGGCGTGGCCCGGTTGTAGTTCAGCGGGCTGCCCTCCCCGGCGTAGTCGTGCTGAGCGCTGAACAGTGCGCCGCCTGCCACCAGCACGGCGCACGCGGCGAGCGAGACCCAGCGCCCGGGTCCGGTTGCCGCGGCCGCCAACGCGAGCACGACCAGGCCGATCCCGGCCGCCGGGGCCGGGTACCAGGGGTAGGGAGCGACGTGCAGCGCCAG
>JAGFBR010000393.1:0-14028 GCA_019925795.1 Dendrobium chrysotoxum | reverse complement strand
GGGTTTAGGGTTTAGGGTTTAGGGTTTTAGGGCTTAGGGTTTAGGGTTTAGTGTTTAGGTTTTATAGTTTAGGGTTTTTAGGGTTTAGGGTTTTTTTTGGACTTTAGGGTTTAGGGTTTAGGGTTTTTGTTTTTAGGGTTTTTAGGGAATAGGGTTTATGGTTTTTTTAGGATTTTTTAGGTTTAGGGATTGGTTTTAGGGATTTTTTTTTATGATTTTTAGGGTTTAGGGTTTAGAGTGTGGGATTAGGGTTTAGGGTTTAGGGTATAGGGTTTAGGGTTTTTACGATTTTAGGGTTTTAGGGTTAGGTTTTAGGTTTTGTTTTTTAGGGTTTGGGGCTTAGTGTTTTACGGTTTGTTGGCTTTTTTAGGGTTTATGGTTAGGTTTTTATGTTCTAGGGTTTAGGTTATATTGTTTAAAGTTTAGGGTTCAGGGTTTAGGGTTTAGGGTTTTAGGGTTTAGGGTTTACGGTTTTTAGGGTTTAGCATTTAGGATTTAGCGTTTATTATTTCTAGGGATTTAGGGTTTGGGTATATGGTTTAAGGTTTAGGGTTTAGGGTTCAGAGTTTATGGTTTAGTGGTTAGGGTTTTAGGGTTTAGGGTTTAGGGTTTTTTAGGGTTTAAGATTTTTGGGGTTTATGGTTTTTTTTGTGTTTTTTGGGTATACGATTTAGGGTATGGGGTTTTAGGGTTTTTTTTTACGATTTTTAGGGTTTAGGGTTTAGGGTTTTTTTAGGGTTTTTATGGTTTAGGGTTTAGTGTTTAGGGTTTTTTAGGGTTTAGGGTTTAGGGTTTTAGGGCTATAATTTTTTTAGGGTTCTAGGGTTTAGGATTTAGGGCTTAGGGCTTTGGGATTTTTAGGGTTTTTAGGGTTTAAGATTTTTAGGGCTTGAGGGTTTAGTGTATTACGGTTTAGGGTTTAAGGTTTATGGTTTAGGTTTTTTGGTTTTTAGGGTTTAGGGTTATTTTTAAGGTTTAGGGATTAAGGTTTAGTGTTTAAGGTTTAAGGTTTAGGGTTTAGGGTATAGGGTTTTTAGGGTTTAGCGTTTAGTGTTTAGGGTTTATAGGGATTTAGGGTTTGGGTTTAGGGTTAAATGTTTAGGGTTTAGGGTTAAATATTTAGGGTTTAGGGTTTAGGGTTTAGGCTTTATTGGTTAGGGTTTTAGGGTTTAGGGTTTTTTAGGGTTTTATGTTTTAAGAGTTTTGGGTTTTTTGAGAGTTTTTTTAGGGTTTTTAGGGTTTACGGTTTAGGGTTTGGGGTTCTTGGTTTTTAGGTTTTTATGGTTTAGGGTTTAGGGTTTAGTGTTTTTTAGGGTTTAGGGTTTAAGGTTTAGGGTTTTAGGTTTTTTATTTTTTAGGGTTTTACATTTTAAGGTTTAGGGTTTAAGGTTTAGGGCTTAGGGTTTTATGGTTTACAGTTTAGGGTTTAGGGTTTAGGGTTTAGAGGTTTAGGGTTTATGATTTTGGTTTATGGTTTAGGGTTTTTAGGGTTTAGGGTTTAGGATTTTTAAGGGTTTAAGATTTTTTTTAGGGTTTAGGGTTTAGGGTTTAGCGTTTAGGGTTTAAGGGTTTAGGATTTAGGTTTTTTAGTTTAGGGTTTTTAGGGTTTAGGGTTTTTTAGGGTTTTTAGGGTTTAGGGCTTAGCATTATTGTTTTTAGGGTTTTTAGGGTTTGAGGTTTAGCGTTTTTTAGGATTATTTAGGTTTAGGGTTTGGTTTTAGGGATTTTTTTTTATGATTTTTAGGGTTTAGGGTTTATTGTATAGGGTTTAGGGTTTACTGTTTTAGGGTTTAGGATTTTTTACGATTTTAGGGTTTTAGGGTTTACGGTTTTTTTAGGGTTTAAGGTTTTTTTTTAGGGTTTAAGGTTTTTTAGGGTTTTAGGTTTTTGGGGTTTATGGTTTTTTTTTGGGGTTTTTTGCATATATGTTTTAGGATTTGGGGTTTTAGAGTTTTTTTTTAGGGTTTTTATGGTTTAGGATTTTTTTAGGGTTTTTATGGTTTAGGGTTTAGTGTTTAGGGTTTTTTGGGTTTAGGTTTAGGGTTTTAGGGCTTTTATTTTTTTAGGGTTTATAGGGTTTAGGGTTTAGGGCTTAACGCTTTGGGATTTTAAGGGTTTTTAAGGTTTAGGGTTTTAGGGTGTTTTTTTATGGTTTTTAGGGTTTAGGGTTTAGGGTGTTAGTGTTAAGCGTTTACAATTTTTTAGGGTTTTAGGGTTTATGCTTTTTTAGCGTTTAGGGTTTAGGGTTTAGGGTTTTTTAGGGTTTTAGGGTTTTAGGGTTTAAGTGTTTAGGGTTTTTTAGGGTTTAAGATTTAGGGTTTAGGGTTTTTAGGGATTAGGGTTTTTTTTTAGGATTTTAGGGTTTAGGGTGTTAGGGTTTAGGTTTTAGGGTTTAAGGTTTTAAGGGTTTAGGGTTTTTTTACCCTTTAGGTTTAGGGTTTAGGGTTTTTTTAGGGTTTTTAGGATTTAGGGTATTAGGGTTTTTTTTAGAGTTTTTAGGGTTTAGGATTTTTTTAGGGTTTTTAGGGGGTTAAGTGTTTAAGGTTTTAGGTTTGAGCATTTTGTTTAGGGTTTTATATTTTACGGTTTAGGGTTTAAGGTTTAGGGTTTAGGGTTTAGGGTTTTACGGTTTACAGTTTAGGGTTTAGGGTTTAGGGTTTAGAGGTTTAGGGTTTATGGTTTAGGGTTTATGGTTTACGGTTTTAGGGTTTAGGGTTTAGGGTTTATAGTTTAGGGTTTTTAGGGTAAAGGGTTTTTTAGGGTTTATAAGGTTTAGGGTTTAGGGTTTTTGTTTTTAGGGTTTTCAGGGTTTATGGTTTAGGATTTTTTAGGTTTAGGGTTTGGTTTTAGGGATTTTTTTTTATGATTTTTAGTGTTTAGGGTATAGGGTTTAGGGTTTAGGGTTTAGTGTTTTAGGGTTTAGGGTTTTTTACGATTTTAGAGTTTTAGGGTTTTTTTAGAATTTAGGGTTTTTTTTTAGGGTTTTGGGGTTTAGAGTTTTACGGATTAGGGTTTAGGATTTATGAAAGTTCGATAGGGATGTTAAGCCCTAGTGAACTAGTCCCGAGGCTAACTAAGAGGGGGGGTGAATTGGTTATTTAAAAATTTCACGACAACAATGAAAAATCTTTTCGATACTTTGCAGCGGAAACAATTAAACAAGAACGAAAAGATCAATCTCAGATATTCACCCACGCAGTTAATATCAAAAAGTAAAGTGCAGAACTGAATCAGAAAAGCAAACCAGAATTTATAGTGGTTCGGTCAACTTGACCTACGTCCACTCCCCAGAGCCTCCCGTCCGGGTATTGCACTAAACAAAAAGTGTCTCTCCTTTTGCTCCCACAGCAAGGCGGAGAAGCCTGTACAAGACCTCCTTTTCACCACACGGTTGGGCAGAAAACCCGACCTCCTTTTGCTTCCTCCTGAAGCAGGCAGAGAACCTTCGAACTCCTTTTGCTTCCACTTGAAGCAGGCAGAGAACCCCGATCTTCTTGTGAACGATCCTCCCACGGCGAACACTAACTAGACGAAAGACGACGAGCGGAGAAGACGACTCTGATCTGTGCTTGGAGCAACCTTAGTGAATCTCTCACTAACTCCCCCTCACAAGATCTTCTCTCTCTCTCCCAAACTCTCTCTCTCTAGGGTTTCTCTGGAAAGGAAGGTGGCAAAAGATTTTTCTTGTTTCAATAAAAAGTTCTTTTATAGGAGGGCTTAAAATTTGCCCTAAATCTCAACTGGTCGGCCAAGATCGTCCAGGACGATCGATAGATCGTCCTGTACGATCAGTTCAAAATCAGCTGTTTCAGCCTGGACGATCTGGCTCTTCTGGACGATCAGTAGAAAAAATTGTTCCTATCGTCCCGTACGATCCTGCGATCGTCCGGGACGATTAGTGCAAATCGAGGAATATCGTCCAGAAGACAGTTCGGGTCGTCCAGAGAATCTTGTGCTGGACGACCAAAAAATGACTTGATCGTCCAGGACGATACGGGCATCGTCCTGTACGATTAGTTCAAAAAGTGCCCAAATCGTCCTGAACACAGTTTGGGACGTACAGCTGAAATGCACTAGCCGATCATGATCGTCCGGCACGATCCTGCGATCGTCCAGGACGATATGATCGTATCAATTAAATATTAATTGATTTCCTTAATTACCATACTAATTTAGACATGATTGTACTGAATCGTCAAGGACGATACACGTATCATCCGAGACGATCAGACCAAATAACTTAAAATAAAATCATGCCTAACTTGTTCTGGCGGCTGAGAATTTTTGATTTGAGCATATCGTCCCATACGATCCAAAGATCGTTCAGGACGATCAGCTTAATCAGACTCACTTAACTTGCTCGCCCTAGTTAGGGTTTCTGTTTTTGCTGGATCGTCCAGGACGATGTGATTATCGTCCAGGACGATCTAAACAAAAAATGAATAGTAACTTTAATTCACTCAAGCTCTCTCTCTGAGTGTGTGTGTGCAAGGTTACTTAGCTCGGGTATCAGTTACATTACAATTGACTCAATAAAAAGAAAAATCATACATTTGACACACTTAGACCCGATTTTGAGTTGGCTTAATTTGCTCGTGATCTTTTGTGCCTGAAATGGGTTAGCCAAGCAAAACACACTGGAAACATGTTTGTCATCATCAAAACCAGATTTGCAATAATCTCTCCCTTTTTTATGATGGCAAACATTTGTACAGTAGTTTGAAAATAAAAATAAACAAGAGATCAAAAAATAGATATATTTTTTTCAAATTTTCATTTAACAATCAAACTAATACAGAAAACATAACACATAACAAAGACTGAAACGACTACAACTGACTCCCCCTTTTGACATCACAAAAATGAGGAGGGTAAAACAGAACACGGAAATACAAGTACAAAATATAAAAGAGAATAACTACAAAACAGAAAACTAAAACTGAGGCGGATCCTAATCAGAAGAGGGAGGTGGCGGTGGTGGGTTGAAGTAATGGTGAATAGCCTGAAAGTAGGCTCCAATCCAGGCAATGTCCTGGTCATGCTGTTGTTGCTGCTGCGCAGCATAGTCAGTGAAGCGCTGGATGTCCACGGCGTGCCGCTGCTCCTGGGCAACCACATAGGAGTCAAATCTTACCTCCCACTGACCGAAGCGCTGCACCAGGTGGTCAAAGGGAGAGGCAATGCGAAGGGGAGCAGGTGCCTCTGGTGCAGCAGGAACTGGAATGGCCTCTTCCTCCTCTTCCTCAACATCTGGGGCGGGCTCCGGATTAGTCGGGTGCTGTGTAGGACGTGGGAGGCATTATTGGTGAGGAAGGAAGGAGGAACATCTGGAGCTACGAGATATTGCAGGTCATATTTGGTTTCGAGGGCATAGGGAATGATGTGTCCTAAGGCTAGATTTGGATGACGGTGATGACCTGGATTCCGAATGGTGGTGAGGTGCTCGAGGTACCGGATAATAAGGTCGGTGGCATTAAATTCCCTATGGGCCAGGATGTATTAGGTGGTCAAGGACAAGAGTGGGGTGATGTGAATTCGATCCCCCGCCTTTTAAATGATGGAGGAACGAAGAACATGCTGAATAGTCCGGGCGTCCTAAAGATGTGTGGAGCAGGCATTGTCATGATAAGGGGCATTTGTATTGTGAAGGAAATGATTGGCGACACTCCAATCATAGTCTGGGTCGGTGATAAGGGTGTGGAGTTTGTCGCCAGTGACGAAAAGTTGGAGAATGTTATGAAAGTCCTGGTAGGTAAGTTCAACGGGGCGCTGATTTAATAAGAGCGGAGGGTGGAATAATCAGCCGAAATCCACAAGTTTGCAAAGAAAACACGAAGAAGTTCCGAACTAAAGGGAAATGCGAGAGTCATGATGAAGGTGAGGGAGGTGTGTGCGAAGAGGTCAAGGACAGGATAAGTGAGAGTACGGGGATTTATGATTTTCGACGGTGTGATCCCCACTTCGCAATATCGCTCGTAGGCAGCCTGAACGGCTGCATTGGGGAAGCGAGGATCAACAGGTCCCCGGGAGCAACAGGCACCCTTTTGACCAGACCGTTTGCCACAAGCTATTAGGAAACAAAAGTGTAAGGAAGTAGAAGGAGAGTGGAAGAAAAAGGTGTGGGAAATCCATAAGAAAACTATTATTTATAAAGAAAACGGCCTGATCGTCCCGTACGATCACGACATCATCCGGGGCGATATGGGCATTTATGACGTCCTGGACGATTGTTCAAAAAGGCGGTCCGATCGTCCAGGATGATTAGACACAGACGATCGTCCCGAGGAGTCAGGCTGGATGACCGTTGACAAAAGGTATCGTCCAGGACGATTAGGTGGATCATCCGGGATGATATGCAATAAATATGTCGGACGGGCCGAATTCGAATCGTCCAGCGGCTGACACGTGGATCATCCGGGACGATAAGGTGGATCGTCAAGGATGATGGACAATAATTGGAGCAATGTCAGCCGTTTGATCAGATCAGGAGGATATGGATTATATCGTCCAGGACGATGTAATGATCGTCCAGGATGATCACCAATAATTAGAGTTCTTTCAACAGCAGGAGCAGTGTGGGGACGATTTTGAATGAATCGTCCAGGATGATGTTTGGATCGTCCAGGATGAAGAGGATCGTCCAGGATGATCGGTGTATCGTCCAGGATGATGTGAAGAAAACAAAAAAAGATGGATGATGAAGATGATCGATCAGGATCCCAAAAATATAACCATGAAATCAAAATAAAACAAAAACGAATAAAACTTACAGCAAAAGCACATAAAAGCAACATTTTTTTTTATCAAGCTGCTCGAGTAATTCAGAATTTTTTCTTGATTTTGGATTCAAAAACCAATAAGAAGATGATTGACAGCACTGAAATCCAGAAAAGATTGGAAAAATCAACTTTCGTAATTCCGACTCCCGGCACCTTATGATGCAAACCTCTTTCAAAAAAAAAATCCGATTCAGAAGAAAATACATTAGATTTGAAAAGAGATCCTTTCAAGCCTCGTTCCAAAAAAATATCTGATATAATATTGTTACAAAGTAAGGAATCAGAAAACAGGATTTTTAAACTCAAGCTTTTGAAAATATTAAGTGGCACATAGATTTTTCTAAAATATTTAGCAAACTGAAAGGGAAGAAAGCTTGGTTTGGGCTCATTTTGTGCCTCTTTTTCAAATTGGTTGGCGCTTTACGCATCTTTTCATTTTTGATACACTTTGTGTATCCAATTTGGCAATTTCGCATCTTTTCAGTTTTGGGCTCATTTTATGCCTCTTTTTCAAATTATTTGGCGCACTGCGCATCTTTTGTAAGCTTTCTCCTTTTCATAATCATTAAAGAGTGTCAGCTGTGAGATTATCTTCCAGACATAGGAGATGACTCTCCACAGTAAGGAAGAATGATTCACAAAATAAAAGCCATACAGTATATGATAAATGCAATCACTTGGTTTAAAAAATCAAACTAATGACTCAAGACTTTGAAAAACACTATTGATATGAGGCAGATTACTGTAGGAAGGTAAAATAAACTCTATTTCAAAAAACTAACATTTTAATTTTGAAGAGGATTTTTATCCAAAAGAAACTATACACCAGTAAGGGAGTTAGAGGAAGAGAAATAATCATCAATGTTTCTTCCCTTTAACAGATTCAGTGGAATCAATCACTGCTTACCAGCTTCCAAACCAAAAAAAGGTAAAAACTCCCAGTCAAAGTAGTGAGCGGTGATCAGATTTTGAAAAGCATAAAACAGTAAGTGCAAGATATGAACCAGTGAATAAAAAAGGTAAAAAATCACATCAAAGTAAATACTCAAATCAAACTAACAGTAAGGCTAAAACAGAAATCAGTAGAAGAAATAAAATCAACTGAAAGCAAATAATCAAACCAAAAACTAACTAACAGAAAATAGAATACCAATCAGAACCATCAAAAATCAGCAGTCATCAGAATCAAGCATTTATATCAATCACTCCTAATCTGGTTCTCAAAATGCTGAATGAGTCAAAGGCCAGTGGTTTAGTGAATATGTTAGCAAGCTGATTTTCAGTTGCTACATGATGTAGCTCAATATCCCCTTTTGTAATATGGTCTCTAATGAAGTGATGCCTTATATCAATATGTTTGGTCCTAGAATGTTTTATTGAATTCTTAGAGATACAGATGACACTAGTATTATCACACAGAATAGAAATTGTGCCAACAGGTACCCCTAAGTCCAAGACTTGTTGCTTCAACCAAAGAACTTGGGCCACACAACTCCCTAAGGCAATGTACTCAGCTTCAGCAATGGAAAGTGCAACTGAGTTCTATTTTCTACTGGACCAGGAGACTAACGACTGTCTTATAAATTGACAAGTCCCAGAAGTGCTCTTTCTATCCACCCTACACCCCGTAAAGTCAGAATCAGAATATCCAATGATCTCAAAAGAGGTGTTGTGCCTAGGGTACCAGATTCCTAGGTTTGGGGTCCCTAAAAGATATCTAAGAATTCTCTTAATAGTAGTCAGGTAGGACTCTTTAGGATCAGCCTAAAACCTAGCACAAAGACAGACAGTAAACATGATATCAGGTCGGCTAGCAGTCAGGTAAAGCAGTGATCCTATTATCCCTCTATACTTCTTCTGATCAACAGATTTTCCACTTGAATCCTTATCTAACTGAACTGAGAAGGTTATGGGAGTATTGATTGGCTTAGCTTTGTCCATTTCATATTTCTTCAAAATGTCCTTAGTGTATTTAGATTGATTGAGAAAGGTTCCATCATCCGTTTGCCTTATGCTAAACCCTAAAAAGTAGGATAATTCTCCCATCATACTCATCTCAAACTCCTTACTCATTATTTTAGAACACTCATCACATAAATATTTATTAGAAGATCCAAAAATTATATCATCAACATAGATCTGGACAATGAGTATGCCATCCCCTAATCTCCTCAGAAAAAGGGTGCTGTCTACGCTCCCCTTAACAAACTCTCTTTCTAACAGGAATGTGCTAAGCCTCTCATACCAAGCTCTCGGTGCCTGTTTCAATCCATATAAGGCCTTTTTTAATTTATAGACATGATTTTGATATTGGGAACTCTCAAAACCTGGGGGTTGTTCTACAAAAACATCTTCTTTAATTACCCCATTAAAAAGGCACTCTTGACATCCATTTGAAACAGCTTAAATCCCTTATAAAAGGCAAAGGCTAGTAGCACTCTAATGGCTTCCAATCTAGCTACAGGGGCAAAAGTCTCCTCAAAATCAATCCCTTCTATTTGATTATCCCTTAGCCACCAATCTTGCCTTATTTCTCACCACCACACCAGAATCATTCATCTTATTCTTAAAGACCCACTTGGTTCCCATAATACTTTGATTTTTGGGTCTTTCTACTAACTCCCAGACATCATTCCTTATAAATTGATTCAATTCTTCCTGCATAGCTAAAATCCAAAACTCATTCGACAAGGCTTGATTGATGTTGGTGGATTCAGTCATTGAGATAAAGGCAGAATGGTTTACTTCCTTCTTAAGTCCATACCTAGTCCTAACACCTTCAGAAGGGTCTCCTAAGATCAGTTCTTTAGGATGACTCGAAGAATATCTCCAATCTCTAGGCAATGTGGTTTGAGGTTCTACCCTTTCCTCCAGATTTGTATTTCCAACCCCTTGGGTAACCTCAACAATCTCTTCATCTTCTACTTCAGATCTAGACTCCTTAGGATCAGATTCATCAAATACTACATAGGTTGTTTCTTCCACCACCAAAGTCCTCTTATTAAACACCCTAAAGGATTTCCCCACACTTGAATATCCTAAGAACACTCCTTCATCAGATTTGGGGTCAAATTTTCCTAAGGGTGACTTCCTGTTGTTCAGAATGATGACCTTACAACCAAAGACATGGAGGTGGGACAGAATTGGAGTTCTACCCTTAATGATCTCATAAGGTGTCTTGTTCAGTTTGACTTCACATTCACCCTATTCAGCACATAACAGGCAGTGTTCACCGCTTCAGCCCAAAAGTATTTTAGAAGTGAATACTCGGCAAGCATGGCTCTAGCGGCTTCCACTAAGGTCCTGTTCTTCCTTTCAGCTACCCCGTTCTGCTGAGGGATCCTAGGAGCTAAAAATTATGATTAATCCCATGATCCTCACAAAAACTTCCAAATCTTTCATTTTTAAACTCCCCTCCCTGATCACTATGCATGATAATAATCTCATGTCCTAACTTCTTTTGAATCCAAGTAGAGAATGATCTAAACTCATCAAATGACTCAGATTTATGTGACAAAAATTTAACCCAAGTGAACCTCAAATAATCATCTACAATCACAAAACCATAGACTCTCCCCCCTAAGCTGGCAGTGCTAATGGGTCCAAAGAGGTCCATGTGAAGAACTTCTAAAGGTCTAGAGGTGCTAATGTCCTTAACAGAGTGAAAAGAGGACTGGACTTGCTTCCCCAACTAACAGGCATCACACAGGTGATCCTTAGTGAACTTAAGCTTGGGGACACCTCTAACTAAATCCTTTTGGGTGACTCTCCTAAGGGTTTTCATAGTGGCATGACACAATCTCCTATGCCACAACCAAGACTCATCAGCAGCAGTTTTTAAGCAAATTGAATTATCAGATTTAATGCAACTTACATCCAGCTTGTAGACATTGTTGATCCTTTGCCCCTGCAAAACAACTTCATCATTTAAGCTTAAAATGCAGCCAGTGGGCAGGAATTTGATGCTATATCCCTTGTCACAAAGTTGAGTGATGCTCAGCAAGTTATGTTTCAGTCCATCTACAAGCAAAACATTATCAATCTTAAAATTTTTTGAATCACCAATTATACCTGAGCCTACCACCTTCCTGGTGTTGTTATCTCCAAGTCTAACCTTGCCTCCAGCCCTGGCCTCTAGCGAAATGAACTGATTTGCATCTCCAGTCATGTGTCTAGAACATCTGCTGTTTAGGTACCACATCCTCTCACGAGGTCTTGTGTGAGAGCACACCTACAAAAATATCAAATGTCAGTCTTAGGAACCCAAACAGGTTTGGGTTCCTTCTTATGAAAAGAAGAATGCAATGCATACGTGCTGTGCTGTGAAACAGGCAGTTTGGGTTTCCACACCCAGAGTGTACTACGGTGAACAGTGCATGTGTGGGAAATGTGTCCAAACATGCCACATGAAAAACATCTAACACCAGGAAAATGGTTAACTAATCTATGTGGGTGATATGAAACATGCTTTGATGAACTTGCAACAGATTTTTCAAATGGTGGCGGTGCATAAAACTGTTCAAAAGTAGGCGGTATTTTGTTCTTTTCAAAAGCACTGATTTTCACTTTCAAAAACTCAATATATTTATTTAAACTTATAATTTCAAAAGTTCTTGCACTTTCATTACTTTCTAAATCACATGCCATATCATTCACTTTCTTAAAAGCAACTTCTAATTCAACATGCGATGTTTTTAACAAATCATGCTCAACAGTTAAATCAGAATATTTTTTGTTCAAATCATCGAATTCATCAAGCAAAGATATGTAATTGGAATCAACAGTGGAATGATCTTTAACTATAATATCATGCTCTTTTTATAAAGTTAAATAATCTAATTTTAAACTAGCAAGAGTTTTCTTAAGCTTCCTATACGATGTATGAATTTTTTTAGAAACTTCAAATAATTGATCGTAAGTAAGCTCACATACCTCTTCCTTGTCCGACTGACCAGGGTGATCATTAGCCATTGGACACAAGTTTGTTTCCTCCTCTTTAGCTTCAATCTCAGAAGAGTCGGATGCAGAGTCTGCCCAGAATGCCTTCTAAATCCGCTTCTTGTCTTTTCTGAACATTGGCTTCTCCTCACCCTTCTCCTTGCTTGGGTGAACATTGAGTGTAGGATAATCCGCCTTTATGTGTCCAGGCTTCCTGCATTCAAAACAAACAGATTCAGATGAACCTTTAAAATTTCTACTGGTCTTACCTTTATTCCACTTGTGAAAATTCTTATTCTTCTTCCTTAGAAAGCTCTTGAATTGCCTTGTGATTAAGGCAACATCATCGCTATCAGACCCGGAAGTGCTAGCATCTGAATCTTTGGCCTTTAGTGCCACTGTCTTCTACTTCTTTCATTCACCTGCATCAAGTTGTCTTTGGTTCACCCCTTGCTCGTAAGCAATGAGTGATCCAAATAAGCTGTCAATAGAGTAAGTATTTAAATCTTTAGATTTTGTGATAGCAGTAATCTTAGCATCATAAGAAGCAGGCAAACATCTAAGAATTTTGTTCACTCTTTCGTAGTTAGTAAGTTCTCTACCTAAAGCATGCAAAGAGGTAACAATCTGAGTGAACCTTGTGTACACTTCTGAAATAGTCTCACTAGGTTTCATGCGAAAAAAGTTCATAATCATGTAACAAGATGTTTAACCTAGACTGTTTAACTTCAGTTGTACCTTCGTATGTTATACATAATCTATCCCAGATTTCTTTTCCCATTGTACAAGTAGAAACACGCATATAGTCTTCAGATTTTCAAAGCACAGAAGAAACAGTTTAAGCATTTTACATTTAACTATGCTAAATCATGATCATCAAACGTCCAATCAGCAAAAGGCAATTCAGTTTTCACATTGTTAATCAATCTAAAAGGTGGTTCGTATCCATCCTTAACTAACATCCACATGCGATAGTCAATCGATTGAAGAAAAGTAGACATGCGTGTTTTCCAAAAATCAAAGGAATATTATCAAACAATGGTGGTCTTGTAATAGAATAACCTTCAGCAGTATTACGATTGTTAAAGTTAGCCATGGATCAAATTCAAAAGTTTTTAAACCTAAATTTTGAATCCCGCTCTGATACCACTTGAAAGTTCGATAGGGATGCTAAGCCCTAGTGAACCAGTCCTGAGGCTAACCAAGAGGGGGGGTGAATTGGTTATATAAAAATTTCATGATAATAATGAAAAATCTTTTTGATACTTAGCAGCGAAAACAATTAAACAAGAACGAAAAGATCAATCTCAGATATTCACCGACGTAGTTAATATCAAAAAGTAAAGTGCAGAACTGAATCAGAAAAGCAAACCAGATTTTATAGTGGTTCGATTAACTTGACCTACGTCCACTCCCCGGAGCCTCCCCTCCGAGTATTGCACTGAACAAAAAGTGTCTCTCCTTTTGCTCCCACAGCAAGGCGGAGACGCCTGTATAAGACCTCCTTTTGCTTCCTCCTGAAGCAGGCAGAGAACCTTTGAACTCCTTTTGCTTCCACCTGAAGTGGGCAGAGAACCTCGGATCTTCTTGCGAACGATCCTCCCACGACGAACACCAACTAGACGAAAGACGACGAGCAGAGAAGATGACTCTGATCCGTGCTTGGAGCAACCGTAGTGAATCTCTCATTAACTCCCCCTCACAAGATCTTCTCTCTCTCTCCCAAACTCTCTCTCTCTAGGGTTTCTCTGGAAAGGAAGGTGGCAAAAGATTTTTCTTGTTTCAAGAGAAAGTTCTTTTATAGGAGGGCTTAAAATTTGCCCTAAATCTCAACTAGTCAGCCAAGATAGTCCAGGACGATCGATAGATCATCCTGTACGATCAGTTCAAAATCATCTATTTCAGCCTGCACGATCTGGCTCTTCTGGACGATTAGTAGAAAAAATTATTCCTATCCTCCCGTACGATCCTGCGATCGTCCGGGACGATTAGTGCAAATCGAGGAATATCGACCAAAAGACAGTTCGGGTCGTCCAGAGAAACTTGTACTGGACAACCAAAAAATGACTTGATCATCAAGGATGATACAGGTATTATTCTGTATGATTAGTTCAAAAAGTCCCCAAATCATCCTGAACATAGTTCGGGACGTACAGCTGAAATGCACTAGACGATCATGATCATCCGGGATGATCCTACGATCATCCAGGATGATATGATCGTATCAAATAAATATTAATTGCTTTCCTTAATTACCAGATTAATTTAGGCATGATTGTACTGAATCGTCCAGGATGATACACGTATCATC